>JABUQX010067585.1:0-45136 GCA_015478945.1 Trachelipus rathkii
GGTCTCCACTGATGGAGTATACGAAAAATAGTCTCGCAACTTCTGTTAAATTTTTAATTATTTTTTAAAACTTTATTTTTTGTGAAGAACTCCTGGTTCTTTAATCACAAGTATTCTCTTTTTGTTTTGTGTAAACTAAATATTATGAAAGAATTTTCTCTTTAATCCAAGGGCTTTACTTTCTATATTATATAGTACTTATTATAGTATTATATATATAGTATATAGATAAATATATATTATAATGTATGAATATTATAAATATATAGAGTATATATATAATGATACTATATATATAGTATATATAAATACAGTATATATATATAATTATATAAGCATAGGTAATGATGTATCATAATATATAGTATTATATATATATTTATATATTAATATATATTATATTATATGTATTTACTAATAGTCGGCAATATGACCATATTACAAAATATATGATACTGTAACTATATATATATATATTATTATATATATATATATATAACATTATATTATATATATTACCTGTATACAGTGGCGGCTCGTATTATAATATTTATAATAACTATAGTAACTATATATATATAGCCATATTATAGAATAATATATATATATTATAATATTAGTATATATATTATATATAGTAGTATATATAAGATTTTATATAATGATTATTTTATGAATAAGTCACTTTCGGGCCTAGATGAAAGCACTAAAAGATTTGGATTAAGTCAGGTTCTACAATATTAAGTATATATATATATAATACTGAAATATTATATATATATTATATATATTATATATATTAATTAAGTTTATTGTTTATTATATATTATAGTCATATTTATCTATTATTATATATGTTATTATCTTATTTATATTAGTATTTACCTATTATATAACATATATAAATATATATTATATATACTATATATACTATAGTATGTTGCCTATATACTATATAGTATATATATTATATATATATATATTTTACTAGTAGTATATAGTATATATAAGATATACTATCTGATACTTATTATGTAGGAGTATAATATATATAATATATATATATATAATAAAATATATGTTGGTCAGGTACGGAGATTTTGGGATATCCGCATCCGCATTAGAGTATGTCATAAGACACATCTTAGAGTTAAACATTCTCACCACGCCTTAGACCAACCCTACGACAATACTATTATTTTTGTCAGCCAACCGCACTAGAATAAGCACACCAAACGCACCGGTCGCACCGTAAAGAAAAATTAATTTTTGTCACCGCAGCGGAGACCGCACGCACCACACCTCTAGTGTTCGAATGCGCATGTGCGTTTCGACATCGAGTCACCGCACATAACCTCTATAAACTTTTAAATCGCAACCGCACAGGTCAGTGAATATTATGTAGCCGGCACTGCACCATCACCGCATCAAAGAATACCGCGCAAACCCATGCACTCCGCATCGCAACCCCTGAGTGCTTCAGCCAACACTAGTATAACTGCACTAAATCACTCAGACTATACAAAAGGGTATCCGTCGGTAATTAATACCAAAGAGGAGAAAAAGCATAACCGGTAGACGTTGGTAAATTCTACCACAAACTTCCCCATAGGAGCCACAGTGCACGTTTACCCAGTGTAGTATTTTATGCTGACATGCTAATACTCTATTATTCCCCTAATATCCCGGACATTTTCCAAATTTCACCGCCCATAGTCTCATGACGAAATGATTTATAGAAGGCAATAAACAACAAGAATAAAATTGCTCTGGCGTTGCGTAATTTTGTGGATCTCCTCGCTACCTGCAAAGCAGGTTTATAATTATATTACTAATTATACGCCGGTGATATGACTTAGGTAGTATAATAATATTATTTATTATAGTATAGTATATATAACTAATTTCTATATAATTATTGTTGTAAATACAAGGCCTTTATATATTATTATAATAGAATTATATATAATATATTATATATACTTAGAGTATATTATCGTTATATAGAATAATAGTCATGAGATTGATAATAGTATTATATATAGTATATATATATATATATAATATATAGGATAATTGGAATTAAAAATATTTTGCTTAAAAATATTTTTAAATACATTTTTACTATATTTTAAAATATACAATATATGTGTACAATAATCAAGCTTTACAATCACCATAAACATCACGATGATCTCCGGTGGAAATGTAACACATATCTCACGAGAATTATTCTCTTTCTTATATGTGGTCTATCGTATATAATTGAAGCAACTCTTCTTAAAGCATCGTCTAATCAATATCTTGATCGTAAAAAGCATGTATCTTACATGAAGTTTCTATATTAATTGTGATAGGAATTTTCATTTCAAATCGTTCCATTTCGAATATAAATGTTTTATTAGGGCGTGTCAAATTTGTTGACTTCCTTTTTCAAAAAATTAGGGGGTCAAAAATGTTCTTTTGGTTAGCGATTCTACAATTAATAGATTACAAGAAACTTGGCAATTAGCCATTGGTTTGCTGGAGTAAATAGCATTTCAGAATTCGTGATATTTTCATCGTTTCATGTGAAAATTCGCAGCAACCTGTCTTCTATAAAGAAGTGCCTTCTTATTATTTCTGTTTCACTAGTAGTCTAATAGTTTTTACTCTTATATTTCAACTACACATGCATCGGTACATTTGATGGTGGCGCGATTGATGGAGACTGGTTTAAATCATACTCAAGTACATAGCAATCTTTTTGATAATTTTTTATTAATATCATACAAATAGTGATATCCACTTGTGTTTTCTCTTTGCCAGGCACCAAGTAGTTTCTTTCAGATTGATAAAATCTTTGCAAATTTCGGAACCATGGAGGTAATACGAAAGACAGCTTGCCTCAAACTGTTGAGTACTTCAAAGAAGTGGTAAAAGAAAATGCTTCGTGCCATTCTGAGTCCCCAACGTCTAGTGACTGTTTCTAGAGATCATGGGCTTCTCGCTAGCGAGAGCAGGAGTGGGAGGAAAGAAAATGGAGTTTTAGAAGTAAGAGCACTTTTGCCAAAAAATACTTTAACGGAGGTGCTTGAAATGAAAGACCTAGCAAATCCAGTTGTTTTGCTGGTGCCAACTTTTAAGTTCGAGAGTCCAGTCTGAGAAGATAGAAGAAAACTGGAAAAGACCAAAAACATGTCACTTTCACTTGGCAGAGGAAAACCGGAATTGAAAGAAGCTTTCATAGCAACTCTTTGACATCCTCAATTGCAAGTGCGAGATTAGGTCTGATATGTTTCGAGAAAGTTTGAAGGTGCTCAATTCCATCATGGTGCTGACTGTTAAACATGAAGTGGCAGCAACGCTCTCTTGATATAGGTATGAAGATCCTGTCCAAAGAACTAGTGTTAGTTAATAGTCAAAGAGAGAAGGTTGGATTCTGTTCGGGATCAGACATCAAATTAGATACCAGATCTACTGAGCACAAAGAAGACGCAAAATTAAAAAAAGTGCACAGATAGATAAAATCAAGAAGAATTTCTGAATATTATCAGCAGAAAAGGAAGGACAGAGTTAACATTACTATCATCAATGAAATTCTTTCTCCGACGAAGATGAGTAGTCGACTGATGTTACCTTGAAGAAGAATCTGGAAGATCCTTTGCAAAATCCATTTGATGATTTTGATGTACCTTGCTTCTACTTCAAGTACAAGTCATTATAATACATTACAATTGTGCAACGTGCATTGCAAAGCTAGTAGGTATTGGTGTCGGTCTCGTGCTACATCTGCATTTTTGGGGCATGCTGGAATTAATTAAGCTCGAAGGAGACACGCAGACTTGTGCTTGATCACAATGAAAGTTAAAAGGGAAACAAGAATAAAAGTCATGAAAATTCACCTTGATGCAGAATTTTATGCTCGATGGCCGGGTAGCCAATGACTGAATGTAACTGCTTCTTTGATGACGCCAAGACATTGCCACTAAAGTTCTGTTACAAGCAGATACTTTAAGTCATCAGTTTCCAAGTATTGTGAAAGAAGAGCATTATACTGTGTGCAGTGAGTCAGGTGGAAGGTATCTTTGCCATTTTACTGCCAGAGAAAGATTAACGGAATAGGAAACCTGCTGCAGTTATTGCTAACCATCTTTTGGATTTCTTAAAAAAAACAACAATGATAAAAGTTTGCCGGAGACTTGGTGTTGTCTCAACGAAGTATAGACCTGTTTCTGTGAAAAGTGGTCATGCATTGGGACTGAGGTAACTGAATCGTAACTCATCTGGTGTTTGTTGTTTATTTTGCTTTTCATACTAATGAGACAACCATATTGCGGAAACTTCGATTCACAGTAAGAGTGGGATGGATAAAACTTGTCTAACAACAAAGTGAGTGGCCAAAGAATTTGAAACATGCTTGATCTTGCAAGCAGATCTAGCAAATCCAAATCCCTCATTTGGTCAAATATCACATTCCACGAGTGTTTTGATTCATTGAGTGAGCCACTGTTGTCAAGAGAATCGTCTCTACAGATCAGCTTATGGTATATCAGGAAAAGATAACTCAGCCTCGATACAAGAACAGGTGTTCTTTCAACTGAAATTGGCATATTAAAGTAATTGGTCCTGTAACGCCCACTGCTCCGGCTGTAACAATCAACATGCAAATTGGATTTGTCGACATATTGGGTTATTACATAAACATATTCTTAAAGCAACACTTGAAGACTTGTAACAAAGCTGCTTGTGGAATAGCATTTTGGCTTTAACTATTCCTAGCTGGTTTACCAATTAATAAAATTGGTTGGGTGGAAAGGACCTTGCCACATTCTTTATCAATTGACTTCTCCGTTAAATCTCAGAAGTATAGGCATAGCAGTAGAATTCCTGAGTATAGTGAAAAATAGGTGCTGTCAGACACTTTTAATGCTCGGAAGTATAAGGAAGAAGGAAAGTCAGAAGGGGTCACATAAGTAGGATTGTTGAATTAAATGGAATGAGGATGATTATTACCCTGTGGGAGACCTATCTGTTCGCCTGAGAATACATAAACAGTTAAACCCAAATGCATACTTCCCCTTCTCCTGGAATGATAGACTGAGTAAGGGAAACAGTATTATGAATCCTTTATTTACGGTGTAACTCAGCAATATCAGATAATATGTAAAGTTTGTGGAAGAGCGAATGAACTGCAGAGTTTTCGACGAATGTTGGCCATGTCATGGACAGTTCCATAGAGAAGTTGGTGTGTACAACAAGCTAACAAAGGCTTCATAAGCATAAGTGATATCATTTGCAGAAAGCGAGAGAAGTTCATTTGAGGCCAGGAATGCAAACAGAAGAATGTTGTCGTAGGAATGAACGAAGCAAGATTTGATGAATACCGTCTGTTGATTAAGCTTTTATAAAATTAGGATTAAATTTACAAGCGTGTGTCTATGTTTGATAATGAGAGACAAGATATAATTAAATGTTTGAGTTCGATAAAACCACTTTGAGCAAACTTATGTCTTGGAGTTTGATATTTTAACGTTTATGCCCCACGTTTCGGTAAATGTCAACTTATACATTTCATTCAACGCTCAAATTCTATGCAAGGTAAATGTTTATGAATATCAGGAAAAACCTTTTAAATTAGGGATTACACATCAAAAATAGAACACATTTTAGGGCCCGCTCTATTCACAAAAAACAACGAATTTTTAATTTTTGTCCTCCAAATTGAAACACACAGTGTTTTATATCACATTATTCTTTTCCGAATTGGTTTCGTTCTTTATGTCTCCTATGCATAGTATGAGAAGAGCAACTTATTATTGACATTTCGTTAAGTTAATATCGAATGTATGTATTGAATCCATCTACCTCTTTCACAGCTGCTTGATGCTCGTATATCTGTTGCGCATGAACTTTATCAGATACACATTACAATGCTCATTTTAGCAGGGTCAAGAGTTGTATAAGATCCTTGTTCAAAAACATCTTGATATATGGAAACCTTATATCATGGTACCGGTAGTTTAAAAATAGACGACGTCATCCAGTTTAATTATAAGCTATAGGTCCATGATTGCAGCTTTAAATGTCTTCACATTAACACTGTTGCAGTAATGAGTCGTTGTACAAGGCTAAATGATACTATTTCAAAGGACCTGTATCCCTTCACACTTGAAAATTCGTCTGACGGTCCAAAATAAGATCACTTTCTGGTTAGGAGATAGTCTCATGATAATATATATAGATATATATATTATTGATAGATATAGTATTACCTTATATATATATGGTATATATCTATGAGTATACTGATATATATATATTATATATAATAATACTAATATATATATAACTATATATATATATACTATATATAATATTATTATATATCAATTATACCCCTCTATATATGATATATTCAAAGAAAATTCTTTTCCTGTAAGTACTTTAACTTTTATCACTTGCTTTATACACTTACATTTAAATTATATTATTATGTATATTATATAAGTATTATAAAATATATATATATATTATTATCATAATATAATATATAATATGATATTATATAATATATCCTATTTGATATATAATTACAACAACAATAATATTATAGTAGTATATATATTATATATATTTATACATATATAATATTACTAACTAGTATTAATACTATATTACTATTTATATATATATATAGTATCTATAATATTGATATTACGATAATAGATATATTTAAAATTAATGTATGTTAATTACTAATATAATATTATTATATTTAAGATTTTAATAATTGAATATATATATAATATATAATATATATATTATATATATATATATTATTATAGATATATCAATATATATTATATATATTATGGCCAT
Source organism: Trachelipus rathkii (assembly GCA_015478945.1). NCBI lineage: Eukaryota > Metazoa > Arthropoda > Malacostraca > Isopoda > Trachelipodidae > Trachelipus > Trachelipus rathkii. The sequence continues at coordinate 6,862 of JABUQX010067585.1, forward strand.
ATGCTTACCTGATATATTTATATATATAATCATATATATATATGATTGATAATATATAGGAGGAATTAACGTAAAGTCAGTGCCTATATATACTAGGTTAATAGGAGTAGGTATAATCAGTATAAATATATATAGTATTAAGATGATATAGTAGTTTATACCTATACATATTGAGTGTATAGCATAGTATAGGAAGAATTAAGCATATATATAGTATATTGTAAATAATAATAAATTGAGGTATGAATTAGTATAATATATAATAATATATAGTATATATATATATAATGGTAATACTATATAATATTATTATATAGGTATATATATACATATGATATATAATATATATGGATATATATACTATACTAGTATAGCAGATATTTATTATTTTTTATACTTATATATTATATTCTAATATATATATAGGTATATATATACTTTTAATAATATATACCTAAGTAATATATAAATATGTATATATTATATAATATATATAGATATATATAGTAGTAGATATACTTCATTACATTATCATATATATATAAATATATAATAATATAATAAAGTATATATATATATATTGAATAATAGTGATAAATTATAGCTTATATATATAATATATATATATATATTAATATAGCATTTAATATTAGTAGTATATATATATTCCTCTAACTCAAACCCTGGACGATTCTGGCATCCCTCATCCTCCTCCTTCTCCTCCAGGTGCCTATGCCTTTGCCTGTGATTCAAATTCGATCGGTGCTCATGGCTCCTGATTATCTCACGAACTTTAAGGGAAGGCGGGTGGGGCCCGCGGATGGCATTCCGTCCGCGAGTTTTGAGGGAGTGTGCTTCTCGACTGGCACCTGTCCTTGTTCAACCTATATCTCTATGTTCTAATACTACACTTTCCTCAGTGTTGGAAGCCATGTGCCATGTCCAACCTATTCCGAATAAAAGGAAGCCCGCGTCTGATCCTTCTAAGACTATCGCCTATATGCTCTTCACTTGTATTCTATATAAGATCTTTGAAACTCTTCTCAACTCTGCATGAATTGCTGCTTAGATCAATCTGGAATCGTCATTAGCCGCTTCTTTCGCGATCAGCCAGTAATCTGGCTTTGCGAGGCCTCCGAGGTCTACGGCTATAATACGTTCCTACTTAACTGATTTATGGCTTTCGCCCTTAGGAAATCTACGGGGGAGACCTTGCGTGCGTGGTGCTCTGACATATCGCAAAGGCATTTACCGGGTAATCGGCAGCCTCACTGCTGTCTCCAGGTCTCCCCTCCTTTGGGTTTCCCCTTCTCCTTTGCTTAACTTGATGTCTAGGTTTTCTTCGCAAATCGGCTCAATACTCGGCTGTGTGGTTGACTGGGGGCGACTTCTTTCCTTTCCTTTTCAGATATATATGGTGTTCCTCAGGGTTCTGTCTTATCTCCCTACTTATTCCTACTTTTCATCTAAATGACTTCTCATCCTGCAGCATCTAACTTCTATTGACTCTATGCCGATGACTCGACACTTCATACTTTTCTACCAATTTTAATTCTGCTTTCCCTCTTTTACTTCTAGAATTTGCCTCTCGTCCTAATCTTTCCGTAAGTCTATTGCTCAAAGAGCTGATCCGTGGAAGAATTTGCCGGGGTGGGTCGCCTGAACCGTGTCGATAACAAAATTCTTTAACAAACTGACCCAACTTCTACAATCCTCCCTCTCTTAATAGACGATCCTGCCAATCTTTCGCTTATCTCTTTCGACGGTTCTCCGTCTCCCCTGTGGACAATAATTAACATCGCACTTGGCCTTAACATAATCAAAATAAATGGTCTGGTGAAACCTAAAATTCTTGACGGATTTGATTAGTTATTTATCATCACAAAATGGATTTGATCATTTAAGAGTGCGCCTCAAAGAAAATGAGGGAGTCTGTTTTGTAGGACTGGTCGATACTCTTGTTTTACCTTCTTTCTCAGTTGCTCCAGCATAATCCGAGATGGTCGCCGTTCATTAAATGGCGCTCCTTGGTATGTGCTGACCTGCGACAGGATGATTATCTGAGGGAGTGAGGAGGTCTGTACAGGTTGTCTACCGGGCTTGTTATAGATAGGTGTCGAGTCAAAAGCTAAACGGCATTATTTATTTCGTCGCCATACTTTTTCCAGTGTTCACTTGAACCCTCTAATCTTTTTGCGATGCGCGATGTTGGTAGTCTGTGTTATCTCTTTTGTTATAAGGACTCGTGTGGCCAGTGCTCGGAGGGACTTATCACTATATGATAGATCGGGCATCCCGTGGCGAACCAGGCGCTGAGCGTCTAACGTCACGCGCACCTCTCTGTCTTACTAAACACAGAGTTGACACAGTGAACTCAAAAATTTTGAGACACTCGAAGTTTTTTGGTGTTCGATATTGGTACATCCAGACTCATCTAATCACGTTGCAGGATATGAGAATTCTTTTCTTCCTGCCAACGTCTGGTTCTCGTTTGGTAAATACTCCATATACAATTGCTAGACCTTGTGCTCTCTTCCTAACATGAAAATTATATCTCAAGCGTCGCACTATCATAGAACCTAGCGCTTCTTGCTGACACAAGATTACTCAAATTTATGCGTATGAGTTCTTATCAAAAACGTGATTATTTGTGAGGTGTCGTGATAACTTTCCAGCTTGAACTATTGAGAACACGCATAACCACTATACGAAAACGAGGATACCAGTGACTCTCAGATCGTGTATGTATATCGAGTAGTAATATATTAGAGAGTAATACATAAAACAATATATAACATAAGTGATGATAGTGAGTATTAGAATATATACATGAATAGTTACATATTTTAAGCTATATTCAATGATGATCAAACGATAATAAACTAAGGAGCTTTACTTAATTTCAGTGTAAGACACAGATAAGTACTGATTAAATAGTATAGATATTAAGTTATTCTCGCATCACATATATTATGAAATTATGGATTAAGCATATATTTATATATGTGATGGAACTTACTTAATAAGCTGCTATAGAATTTAGTAAACTATGAAGTAGTCGAAATCAATTAAATTAATAATACTATATTAGTACTATCAAGAGAAATATCTCAGCATCGAGTATACATGGTATTGTTTAGAAGACCACCATACTATATATAAGACAGTGAACTTATATATCACATTAAATAGACTTATAACAACTTCGATATTTATAGCTTGAACAGATCGGTTTTAAGAAAATAATCTCATCCATTTTCACATTAAGTATTCATTTCCATTAGAATACGTTCAAAGAAAGCTGATTGATAAGCTAATAATTGTTGAATAACTGAGTTAAAGATATTCATAATTTATTGAAGTATCTATAATTGCAATCGATAGGATACTTGAGGATATCTTTGTAGTAATTGATTTAAAATATTCTTACTTTTAATTCTGACTATCATTTAATAGAACTACTAAATAATGAACTAAATACAGACGATTATCAGTACAAATTTACAGTACAGTAATCAATATACTTGAATAGCTGAAAGAAGAAAGAAGACAGTTGTTATATATAATAAAGACAATAGTTCACAATTGATTTAATTAGCAGTGTAGGTTTACATTTTATATTTTATTTAAACTGTTATTAAATAAACGATATACAATTGGACTTATTTAATGAGGTGGGTAACATCTATAATATATATATGTTTATAGAAGTAAAATTCAAACGTTCGAAACATAATGAGGATAATATATATACATATAACATTATAAAATATTTGAACATATAATATACCGCAGTATTAACAAAGCATAACAATGTGGTATATAATTACGTACACTGATAACATGATGATAGGTGATAATACATTTGATCTTGTTATGTATATACACTTAATCACAACTACATGAGGATAAATTTTGAAAGAAAATGATTATAGCAACATTTTATTTTTGACCTGAATGATTTATCATTTTGTTTTTAAAAAATTCTAAATAAATTCAATGAAGCTACAAAAATTTAATTAATTTTGATTATTTTATGTATTTGCACTATTATTATAATCATTATTATTAATACACAAATAATACATATGTAAATTAAATGTGGTTTTACCTATCATCCAATCATATGAATCAACATTCGAGTATTAATATGCCAGTTACTTATTACTTTTTTCACTATGATAGTATAATAATCCCGATATCCTCTATCTTACTATATACAGCTAGGAAATGTGTACTTAAAGAGAGCGATAAAGATTGATGAATTATAAAACGCAGTACTTTCTTATACAGTAATGCATTGATAATTTATATATTTCATTATTGCGAATGAATTGATGATATCACCCTTAACTAAAATTCGTGTATACGTTTTTAAACACAGTTTTCATATATTAAATTTCCTCATACCATTACATTTATTATGTTAATAAATATTTTATAAAGTACGTTGCGTACCTACAGGTAAAATTTATGAGAAAATATTACAATATGAATACCATATCACAACTGATAGGAGTTGGTTGAGACTTGCCAACGTAAAGGAGAGACTTAATCCTTAATATTCTATTATATTCTCATTTGAAATAAGAACACTTGATATAAGACTCACTCTTGAAATAAGATCACTCTTTGAAAATGATTTACTCATTCTTGAAATAAGATTTACTCCTGATTTTTTTTTGACAGTGTGTCATACACTTATAGTATATTAAATACAGGATTAGCTATTAAGTATAAAAGAGGTGCGTTTTGAATTATTCTAGCAAATGTTTTCATCAAAATTTATTAATTTTTTCTTAAGTAATTGAATGGATCCGCTCCTTTGGTCTAATACTCTACATCTAAGAGATTTATAAATTTAATTTACAGTAGGATAATAAGAGAAAAGAAAGTATAAAGGAGATATGCACGCCCGTTTACTTATATTTCATCAATGATAGCACTTTTATTTTTCAAAGTATTCATGATCACCTCCACTATTCATACACCGTTATTACCATATTATGTATTGGATTACTACTACTTATAGCTGTCAATCAAAGTAATTAGAGTACACTTATAGACCCTATTATATATCTAGGTTCAGATAATGAATGTTACTCCAAGTTTTTCTCACTCTTATGATGGGCAACTATTCTTTATGTACATCCTCATTATAAAAACGCCAATTGACTTTATTGATAAAAATAGGTAGATCTTATTTCCCTTTTACTTTGAAGTTAACTTAAGTTTCGATGTTACTTATAGGTTTATATATTTACAAATAGTTCTATATATTACATCTTATTACTTCGTGTAGGAGAAATATAAAAAATTTACGACATTAAATATTATAATTATAAATATCATATAGTATAATATTAGTATATTATGCCCGATATGATACTCTAAGAATTATTAATTTATTGTCTATCAGTATTTCGGTTAAATGTACTAACAAAAATAATGAACTTTTACTTTTAACAATAATTATCTCTATCGACAAATTTTTGGCGCATAGAAAATGAGGAGGTAGGTCCTGAGTCCTATATTCAACTGGTCTATATATTTATTTATGTATTATTTTTTTTGAATCCATTTCTACTTCCAGTGTGCGTCAAACATTTTTTCTTTCAAAGTTAATAAATGAAAGATAATATATTGTTTCACCCCTCGTTATGTCGAGTGTGAGCTCTGAGCCGACGGGTGACTCAAGCAAGTAGGGGGACCGTCTTCTCATATCACCCGAGATGGGTGAATATTACTCGTGTACTAGATCATTCTAGATATAAGGATGCACACAAGGACCCCAAATGCAGCAGGATATATTCTCGAGAGTATCACATACAACCGGAACATAGTGAGTGGAGGACATAGTATCCCCTCTCCTTTGCACCGTATTCACACTACGAGCAAAGTAAGGCAGAACTATCATCTCACTCTCTCTCTTACAACGTTACCCCAGCAAGTACAACCCATAGCTAATTCTCATTATGCGTGGTTCAATATTCACTTATTGTTGCATGTCTACATCCCTCACATCTTTTATGATAAAAAAATAAAAATGTATATAATTTTTTTAACTACGATAACCGTTTGTACAGTATTTGAGAGTATTCTAACGATAAAATTTGAAGCTGAGAACAAACTCAAATAAAAACTAACAAATAGAAAAAATAAGTAATAAAAATACAAAAATATAGAAAAATATAGAGAGAGAACAGGTAATTTCCTCATCATAAGATATTTTAAACGTGTGAGTGAGATCAAATATGAATAGTACAAAGCAGATTTGTGTTCTTAATCTGCGAGGTAGATTTCTCTGTGGACTTGAGTATAGAACATATCACATTGTGAGCATTAAATAAATATACAGATAACATCTATATATATAAAATTTAAATGTCATATATATATATTATATATACTGTATAATATACTATTTATAATAATTTTAATGTTTATAACACTTATTGATTTACCAATATATTATTCAAATTATTCAGAACATGATTATAAAGGAATTTATGATCAATATATTAATACCACTAAATTAGAAAATAGAGACAGGGACGTTTAGAAAATTCCTTGTAGATCTTGTGTTAATTCCTATTTCGGGTGAAACGTTAAGAGAAATCCTGAGGTAGCTTGGAACAACAATAAGGGTGCAAGATTAGAAGAGGAAATGAAACAAAAGCATTTTTAAGCATCTATCCACAGATGAGCACAACATTATAATGTGGGAAGATTGCAACTTTTTTGCCACACTCAAGAATAATAAATTAAATCAATATTAGAATCTTTTTTCATTTCAACTAAATGTAGATTTTTAATATTTCTGAAGGATTCTTTAACTTGGCCAAAATCTGCAGAAATTATTCTGGAAAAATACTTTTTTATGCATCAATAATTTATTATAGAAGCATTTTTCCGGAGCTGCGAAGTTACATATGCCCTTTCATTATTTATATTTATATTTTAATTTTATTATTTTTATGTTGTTAAAATTAATTTTATTTCCCAATGTAAGTTCTGAGAGAGACATGTATTTATCTCGAAACGTACAACTACTTTTAATTTTCCATATTGAGTTTCTCTGTGTTTAGTTACTAAGCTGGACGTTATAATTGTTTTCTATTACATTGTTAAGAAATTTTGAGCTGTTTTGATAACGTACTCTAAAGATTTTTTCTATATATATATAAATATATTATATACTATATATATATAATATAATAGATATATATAAGTATATAATCTCATATATATATATTATATTATATATATATAATACTATATTATATATATTACTATATTTATATAAGGTGCGGCAGAGCCGAAATATTAGCAGAAAGATTAGTAAATATGTAAATAGGAAGTACATAGAGATTATTATGTTAAAATACTTTCCATTTTTAATCCCTAAGTTCTGAAAATAATGTTCTCAAGAGAGCCCCTATTATTAACAACACATTGATGGAGCTGTTCTCTGAAGTTTTGAACAGCACGTTCACACATTAGCTTGGTATGGCCTTGACCGTCTCATACAATTCTTTGCTTCCTTACTCTGGGAGGTGTCGAGGGCAACTTTTAAAAACACAATGTTTTTTTTCAGTATATGCCCACGAAAGAATCGGAAATGCTCAAATCAGGTGACCGTGCAAGGCCACCCTACACTCTACATCACCCCTCAGAGAGAATAGACGTTCGGGAAACATTCTTCCGCAAAACGAGTGAGAGAGTGTTCGGGCTGTCGTGAACTGTAGCCACATCTTGTTGTTAACTACAAGTAGCCCAAACCCACAAATTCTCACAATCTCTTCATTTTTGGTATGCAGAAGACAATAGTGGTTCAATTCCATGGTTAATGATAACGTTTGGAATTCTACTGGTCACAGTCACTCTTCCTCCTCCAAGAAGTATGGGCCTATAACACCAAAACCGTGATACTGCACACCATACAATTAGTTTAAGGGAATGTAGTGGTCTTTCCTGGATAACTCGCTGGGGGTTATTTAATGCCAGTACGAGGAAAATATGCTCATTGACAGCCGCACAAGGTGAAAATGGTTCGCTCGTCGCTACTGAGAAGAGCTGCCTTCGGAGAGGATGCTGCGAAAGCATTTTGCGCACACAAATGCTCAGCGTTTACATAATTTTTTTTCTTCTGCTTCGTTCGCCATCACGCTTTGTTATATTTATGGAAACTGTTACACTCCAAGCATAGAATCCTTCTCATGCCGCGGTCGGATTATTCCCAAGGAGCAACAGCTTGCCGTTGGCGAGAACGTCGAGGCGACTTCACTATCGCTGCTCCTACTCGCTCCACATTTTCTGGTGTTCTGATGGATCTGCGTTGGCCATGTAGTGTACTACCAATTAACTATAATTGTCTAACCCAGGACCAAATTGTGTTCGCCTGAGGAACAGGATCAGTAGTAGGGGAACAGTTTCGTAGGTAGTTTCCTTGAAATCGACCCGGGAAATGATTTTCACTTTCAATGTTCCTCTCTAGAGCTATCCACTTCCTCCAGGTTTATCTTTCAGTCCTACGAAAAGGCCAGCGCTAAGTCCTAACGACGAGGTTCACGTGTTTTCGTGCGCGTCCCCTGGAGGGGGGTGCTGGCCCCTAAAAAATAAGGAATGATCTTAGAAGAAAGAAAGATTTGGAGATGGTATAGAGGAGGACTGAGTAAGTAGGATACGGATCTGGTATTGACACCGGTGCGGCTCCGGTGCGGTGCTGAGTTATAAAGTAGGGGGCGTTCACTAGTAAAATTGAACGAAATGCAATAAGAGATAGGTAAGAAAGGAGGTTGAGTCGGAGTCAGAGAAGGAGTTCCGAGTAAGGAGTTCCGAGTAAGGAGTTCCAAGTGCGGAGTCGGATTCGTAGTCTGAAGATCGTATCTGTATCATAAATAAATGATTAATAACGTGTCGTAAGTCGAATGAGGTTGTTACCGTCGTAAGGGTGTCTGAGATCCCCCGAGAGGGGCTCCCAAGAAATGCACGGAGCACAAAACAGAAGAAGATGGAGAAGGAGGAAGGAAAAGAAAGAAGGAGGAAAGAAGTGAAGGATGAGGAAGAGTCTGAGAGGAGAAAAAGTTGTTGCTGGAGCCAGTACCGGTTCTCGGTGCTGGTGCTGGTGCTGAGTATCATTCGTTTAGCCTCAGACTGACATTCTATTTTCAAATTTCTCGTTTTCGTCTTTATTATAGCAACTTTTATGCTTTGCTATTTACTGTTTAATAATTTCATTTTACATTCATTCTTTTTTGTTTTCAAATTTAAAATTAATAAACGTTTTCTTTTAAAATTTTTATATTTTATACTTTTTTTAATTTATTTTGTTTCATTTGCTTATAAATATTTTGTTTTTAACTAAAATTTTTATCTTTTCATAAACAGAAAACGAAAAATTTGCGTTTTTAAACACCCTTAAAACATTAAATTCAGTAGCTCTAGTAAATCAAGATCCAAACACCTACCCTCCCCATCCCATTGTGATCTACTGATCTATAGACTCTATTGATTTATAGGATCTATTGATTCAAGGCATATTTGTATAACATAACAAATATCTTTTTTCTCTTTTAATGTTTATAGCTTAAAAAATTGCATTTTTACATTCACTTAAATTAGTAAAGTCCCGTAAATAAAACCGACCCAACCCTACACCAGCCCCAACCCACCCGTGATCTTTTCATGTTAGTATATTTTTGTATATCATATATATATGTAAATATTTTAATATTTTTTTATTTTTATAATGTAAAATTTTTCATTTTTACCCACCCTAAAGCCGTAAATCAGTAAAATCAAACCATCCACCTACCGCTCCCACCCATCCGATGATCTTTCGGATTTAATTGATCTGGATGTTGGTCTTTGATGTCAAGTCATATTTTGTATAAACATAACACAAAACTTTTATTTATTTTTATTTCATTTTGTTTAAAAACATTTGTTTTTCTAAAATTTAATATTCATTTTATGTTAAAACTTAAAAAAATTAGTGTTTTAACCCGTCCTAAATCCACTATATCGTATAATCAAACCACCCTATCTCCCTCCCCTCCTCTCCTAAATCCTACTGATTCTATTGATCTAACATTGAATCAATTGTTTCCTGTCACATTTCGAGTATCAATTTGGAAATAAAGCAAACATAAAATAAGTTCTATTTACACAGACCAACAAATCTTTGTAAAGAGGGCAAATGTTTCCTCATATAAATTGGAAGAAATGGGGGAAAGGAGCAAAGGGGGGTGAAGGGGCAAAGCGAGAAGATCATATTCTTAATAAACTTTTAACATTAGCAAAGTTCCACACTTACAACAGTAAACTAACACAGCGTATAAAACGTAACATATTCACACTTTCACAAGCATATCTCTAACATACAAGCAATGTTGTTGTTTTTGAGTGTGGTAATATTAATAGGAATTTCTTCATAACCTGTCTTGTTATTATGTTTGTTTTGGTATTAAGGTATATACTATTAATATATATATATATTATATTAATATGATATATATATATATATAGTATATATATATATAATATATAATATTATATATTATACTATATATATATACTATTATAATATTAATGTTATATATTATGACAATTTAAATTATACATTCCTGATATATGCATTAATACATCAACGATATCGTAAATCCGGCCCAGCATTTTCTTTTTATACCTAGGTATTAATAAAAAAAAATATCTAATAAAGTTGTTGAATGGCTAAAACCTTTTGTCATAAGACGTTGTCTAGTTTTGAAATTATGCCATTCACCCACACATATACTGTTTTGGTCCTGATATATTAATTTTATTAAAGGATAAAAATTGTTTAAAATATCAATTATAATTTACTAGTGCGATCGAACGAAATTCGCAAAATCAAGTCATTAAATCTCACTTTTGAATTTATCTCCATTAAGTCGTTAACGTATGACATATTACACAAATATAGTTTGTTATGATTTAATATGAGGTTTGCAGATACACCGATAATACAAATGCGTCAATAAGGTAGAGCAAAGTGTCGCTTCTGCATACTCTTAGAAAATTGTGTTCGCAATAATATTATTTTTTTATGCAAGATTTTATTGTCAGTTTCCCAATTTTGGTTTAATAATTAATTCTTGCCGTATTTGTTTAACCATAAGATCCGGACATTACTCCCCCGAAAAATCAAACATGAAACATATCTACATAAAGGTTTCCCTTTTCCTAAATTTCATCATCTGATGATTCAAATTTATCTGTTTTGTTTTTTCTATTCGCACTATTGCCGGCTTTCTTTGTCTTGGAATATGTTTTTTAGTTTTGTTTGTCTATATCATTTTCTGGAAGACAAATGTTTGTTCCATCAAAAGGAGTAGCGGCCACATAATCACTAGTGGCCAACATTGTTTCAATTAGAATTAATATTATTTAATTAAGTTTTATAATATTATTTTACATAATTTTAAAAGTATTGATCTACACCAACGCAATATTTGTAATAGCGGTTGCAACTGCATTAAGTTCTAAAATTGTGGATCTCTGCTAAATATAAGGTGTTCAAGTTTTTCTGTTTTTCAACGTGTCCTTTAATACCAGGCCAATTATTAATTGGCGAAGAAAGATTATGTAAAACTATTTGTTTTCCATACATGATATGGGCTCCGTCATTTGTTAACACTGCAATTTTGACTATATTCGTCTTTGTTCTTTCCCAAAGTATTAGTAAAGAAGCAACCATTAATGGTCCATTGTTATTGTCTTTACTGGTGACTAAATTCAAAATGTGTTTCGCAAACTCCTTAGTACAAAAACTTCTTTTGCGAAGTTTGATATAAACAATAATGATTAACTTTTATGTATCGGATCATTATGTGGTATTATGTAAAACATAGCAGTGGGAAGAGCTGTTCCCATTGTTTTTCACTCATTTGAACAAACTGTTTGAAATTGGTTTGAATTCTGTTTCTGATTCTATAAGTTATTTTTTGATCTGAAGTTCACTGGCATTTGGCAAAGTGCCAGTATTGTGGCTTTGCTCCCAATAAGAGCAGGGGTTTTAAATAACTTTTCATCAGATACATTCATGATGTTATAGCCAGCAATTAAATACATAAATTAGTTCTCCTTATAACTCTGATAGTAATCTTGCTCTATTGGTAGTGAAGAATACTTTACAACTGTGAAGAAATGGTTTGATTAAAAAGCAGAACGCACATCGAGTGAGTTTCCAAACATTAAGTTAGATTTATTTGTATCCCATTAAAGGTATTGTGAGGATGACTCCCTTTCGTACCTTTCATTCGTAAACACTTTGCTATTATTAGGTTTGAATTCATATCAGTCAATTAAAGTGATTCCCTTCATCTCAATTTGCATTCGTGAAAAACTATTGCATATGTATTCAAAGGTGGATTTCATGCAGTCTTTTCAAGTATTGTCCTTCACTCTACTGCAGTTATCCGCAAAACATTCCGCAGTATATACTCTGTTTCTTAGGCAACTTCGGTTTTCCAATTTTCTGTTAATGTTTTCCAGTCCTTTTGCAGCCTTGATGTCTTAGGGAAAGTTTATTTGCTAAGTGTTATACCAATCTCGAATAATATCTACAACTTTCTACAATCATTTTCAATGTAAATGCTTCAAGAGAACTCAAATGAACACTCCAAATTTGCTCTAAATTCTGAAACTTGCGTATAATCAACAGCTGGTATTGCCTTTTAATTTTAATATATTATTTAAAAAACGACACTCAATTACTTTGTATGGTGATATATATATCCAAGCAATTTAACTACTGTTGTCATATATTTTGTTCCTTTACGGAATTCCTTCTATTGTAAATTTTATACGCTGTGACCTTTAACGTGGCCCTGCTAGAGGTATTAAATTAGTAAGTCCAGGTATGGTTGGTGATATGTTTACAAGATCACAACAACACATCATCCCAAATTGATCGCGGAGAAAAAATTAAATAGTGATTTTCCATCAAGATATTGTGTAAATTCGGAGTTTTAGGTACTTATGATTCAGAATGTTTTCATGGATTATTCACTCGCTCACAGAACCATTAGAACTACTTAATTTTCTTAATTACAATTTATATATAATAGAATTCAACTTCTATTAATTTGCTTCTATAAGTTTTTTTTTTGATCATGCGTATAATCATTAACTTCGGCCCTTTCGATAGTAGATATAACAGTCAGGCGCTCTAACTTACAGCAATTGTGAATTTTAATATATTTAACACTCAGGTATAGGTGTGATTTTATCATAGTAAGTATGTAGTTTGGATGACGCATAAATTAAGCTTATATACTAGTTCATTGAAAGTAGCATGGTAATCCATCAAGTTCATGTAAGCAGAGGTTAGGGACCACTTGGTTAGAGTCATATTATCGTTGTTTAATCTTAGCTCAATGATTTTTTTGGTGTAGCAATGTCTCTAGATTCTTAAAGTTTTGTAATATCATAACAGTTTATAGTTACATGGCCATGAATGATAATTTTCCAATGAATTGCGAAGATGATCTAACTTCACATCGGCCCCTGTCTCTCCCTGTAAAACATTACCTGCTAAGTTCAATGAATTATGAGGCGACTCTATATTTACTAGGGCCGCTTGTTCACCCTGTAAAACATTGCCTGCTAAAGTTTTAAGATATGTTTCTATTTCAATAATCTGATTATTTATTTCAACCTCTCTTTTCATACTTTCTTGTATGTCAGAGAATAGTACGATTCATCACTTTCATCTTCCAATAAAAAATGTATTTGATCATCATAATCAGCACTAGAACTTTTGTATTCCTTTAATTGACCCAAAAAACTACTTACTTTGTCATAGTTAGCATCTTGTGATAAAAGTGCCTTAATTTCACCGCTATGAAGAGATATTCTAGCTCTATGACCCCCTCTTCTTTTAATAGAGTTTGATAAAGATGTGGGTTGCTTTCTTCTGGTAGTCATTTTAATTTTATTAGTATATATAATTATATGAAACTTGTTATATTTAAATCTTGTATCTTTATTTAGACCACAGCTCAGACTAGGTACGGATCGCTAGTGGTGACTCAGGAAACCGAAAATTGTTTCTGCAGAATCCAGATGTAAGCACAGTGACCGGTTCGAAGGGACGCATATTGTACCAAATTTCAGATAACACACACTGAGATTATGCCATTAATACTCAACGATATCGAAATCCGGCACAGATGTAATAATATTTATCAAGTATTAATAGAAAAAAAATATCTAATGAAATTTCGAACTGGCTAAAACTTTATTGTCCATAAGACGTTGTGAATAGTTCGAAATATGCAATGCAACACACACTATATACTACGTTGATATGTGATAATTAATTTTATATTAAGGACATAATATTGTTACAAATATCAATGTATAATTACTTAAGTGCTGACGAGTCAAACGAATATTGCGCAAATCAATATTAACATCTCACTTTGAATTTAACTCCATTAAGGCCCGTAATATAGATGTTATAAGTAAATAGTTTGTTATTAAAAATAATGCAAAGTAAGCATGTTTATGGCAAATTAAAGCATTGAGTTATATTTTAATAATAATAATTAATATATCCGAATTTGAAACTAATGTACTCTTCTTAACTCCAATTGTGTTAACATAATAAAAACAAAAAATAAATGAATAGTGCTTAGTGGAGAATGTATATACTCCAAGATATAATGGACATGCACATCAATAAGATCTATTAAGGGAGGGAAGGTGTTGTGAGGCCTGTCTAGGTCAGGAAAGAGGAGGGTTCTTAGCGAGCAGCTTGAAGCTGCTCAATGAGGCTCCAGTGGGCTACTGTGGGATAAGAGTCTGTGTGATTTCATATTAAAAAAGGAGTGTTTTTTTTTAAGTTATAAAAACTTAAAAAGACTAAAATGTTTAATTTTTGTTTTTTTATTTATTATTTTAAACATTTTTTTTAAAAACAAGAAATAAAATTAAGTTTTCTTTAACATCTTTCTTTCTTATATATTTTAAATTTTTTTCTTTTTGCTTTTTTTTTCTTATTTTTTTCCTTTTCTCGATCGATATTACATCCTATCAAGATTTTACTCTTTTTCTTTTTTTATTATTAGTATATGTTTATTTATTTATTTTATCTTATTTATTTTTTTATTTATCTTATTATTTATTTTATTGTTAACGAACTTGCAACCCCTGATCTAAAGTTCACTGATTCTTATGACAACATAGTGAATTTTGTACCTAAGTATGGGACTGTGACGATTATTTATTAATATCGGCACCGGTCACCGTGAGCCCATAAACACCAGGTGCAAGATCTGTCCCAAAACTCCGACTCCTAGTGAGGTAAGACTCCTTCTGCACTCTTATCCTTCTTTTATTCATCCTAAATTACCTTCTTTCGCTTCTTTGCCATTGTCGGTGTCCCTCACCGTGTTTTTGCACTCTGGCCTTTTTTTTTATTCCGGTGGCGGCCATCCTATTGTGGGGGGGTTGTGCCCTTTAGACAGGCCCCCACCCTATCACGTGGAAAATTCTAATACTCATGCATCAATTCAGTCTTCTACACCTCAGATACACCTATATAAAGATTACCCAATAAATTGTTGTATATGACGAATGTTTTAATATTGAACTCGCGCGACCAGAGCAGCGGCTCCAGCAACGCTGGTGCCAGGAACCAATCTGCCTCAGATATTTCTCCAATATATACAACCCCTTTTCAGATATATCACTTGTGTAAACCTCTCGACAGGATAACATCTAAGCCTTATTAGACGACCACATTAATTTTTGTTTTAAAGGGTGGGGGTCTCCTCGGGAACCCAGAGGGATGTACATCGTTGGCAACTAGGGTATCCCTCATTCCTGACAGCCCGTGTCTGACGATTAAATTTTAGCTACGATCGTATCTTTTTGACTCTAGAATCGAGAGGTGTATAGCTAATTTAGTAGTCCGCGGACTCAGAACTTGGACGTTGTCGAAGTTGTAACTTGCGCGTCTGGAATGGGCACGACGTGTGGCTTTTGACGTATGTAATTAACGATTCCTAATGAATCGTTTTTTCATCATAATGATATGTTTCGCATTCCTCATGGAATCGAATCTTCGACCGTATTAATATTAAATTAATAGATAATAATGTTATGTGTATGTTGTATGCGCTCACGCCAGCGAGCGCGCGCGTTGCTCACGCTGCCAGACAGCACAGACCTTCGGTCTCTCGTCTGTAAGGGTGGTCGGATCTTGTCCCCGTAAGTCCTAGATCGCTCACTCAGCAAGCCGCAACAAGGGCGTAAGCGCCAAAATTCTCGTCGACCCTCGGGGGGAGGTACCCCTATTATACATCCTACCGACTTGAAATTTGCCCTGTTTCGAGCTTAACCCATGACATAGATTATTATTCCATTTGAAGGTCAATAGCCTATCTCTTCATACGAAAGGTGGCCGCAACTACGAGATGCCAGTAACTAACTAGTATTTGTTAGATGATTATGCTATTTAACAGATATTGATAAGATAACCTTTGCTATGTTAGCACTTTATTCTTGCTTAAGATGTTAATTGCTATATTTAGCCATGAAATTTTATTTTAGGCTTTGTTAAACACTATGTTAAATTATATATATATATAATATATATATATTATATATATATATATATATATATATATACTATATATATATAATATTATATATGTTATATATATATATATATTACTATAATATACTATATAATATATGAAAAATATATAAATTATTACTATACTATAGTATATTATTATATTATAATATTATTTATTATTAATGCTAATAATATATATATATAGATTGACTAATATATATATATATAACTATGTTATACTTATCACTATATATATTTATATATATATATATATATACTATATAAGTACATATATATATATATGTAATATGTATATATATACTATATATAGTTAATTATATATATATATATATTATTATACCTATATATAGTATATAGTATAGTATTATTCTGCATTCCCTAGAGGAGAGATATATATATATTATTATAAATATATATATTAATTTATATAGTATTATATGTTATTATAATATATATGTATTATATATAAATATTATATAGATATTAGAGTAGTTGGATATTATAGATATTATAGAAATGTATGGGATTAGGTGTTTTTGTTTGGTAATGTTCACTCTTACTACCGATTTGACTATGCCCAGCGACTTTGCTGATGTCAGCAAATTTTTCCATACGTTAGGTTGTCATGTTTTTACTAAACCATTAAGTTCTAGTTCATGTTATATATTTAGACTTTTGGAATTGGTAAAGTTTTAAACTTTTTATTTGGTTTGTATAATAAGAATAAAGATTTCAGTGAATAAGATTAAAATGCTAAATAGATTAAACGTCATATTTCATTGCTAATGGAGAACTTGATTGTTTTATTGTTGTATAATAACAATATTGTGTATTGTGGACTAAATTTATATTTTCCGTCAAATGATTTATTTGGTAATGTACATGAGTAATATTTAAAGATTGCTATATGACAGCGGTGGCTAGAAAGTAAAAATACTTTGATTATGTTATCAAGGATTACTCAGTAGTTTTCAACTATTCGTATTACTTACTTCTAATGGTAAGATATCTATGATGGATTGATAAAGTTTATTTATAATTTGATTCACGGTTTTGTTAAAGTGATTATATGACACTGTTAACATTAGATTCACTCGGATATTGACTACTTACAGATTATTGATCGGATAACATTGGTAGGTTAGGTTTAGTGGGCAGGGCCGTGTCGCTAGGAGGGTCATGAGGTGGGTGCTGAGCATGCCCCCCGAAAATTTATGACAGTGCAAAGTTTTTTCTGGCAAAAAAATCAATAATATAGTGTATATATATCTATTTATATATATATATATTATATATAATTATATATTACATTATATTATATATATTTGATACTATTATATAATATACTCTATATATATATATATATATATATATATATATATTTTATATATTACTAGTATTTAAAGATAATATTTAAAAGCTCTTATTCAGAAAAAAAATCGAAAGCAATTAGACAAACAACTGTGCAAAATAAAGAAAATTGTGAAGGAAATAGTATAGAAAAACTTGTACTAAATTACAGTCGACACTGATCAGCCCCGTTTTTCTGTGCCAGCAAGGTCTTGTGACATTAAGGTGCCAGCTGACTTGGACGTATTTTGAATATCAACTATTTGTTCAAGCTTGAAATGAACGGAAGTAATTTTAGAAGCTTCTTAATTTTCGAGCCAAATGCGAGGTTTGAACCAGGTTTTTGTAAAACCCACTTACCTTCTCTTTCGGCCAAATAAATTCACATGATACGATGTTCGGGTATGAATTTACTATGAAATTTGAAATCATAGTGTCATTGATAGTTCTCAGACTTATACCAGTGGTTTGGTCTCAATAACTTTATTCCAGCTAATGTAACCATCTCCAGTTCAGTCATTCACTAACTCGTACCCTCTTTCTTAATATACAAAATCCTTATTGCACTCACAAACATATACTTTTGTATTCAACCATACAGGATTTTAATTGTACCAGCCACTTCCACTATTCACTGCTTTCCCTACTACAATGCTGCTAGAGGCATAGTATTCAGTGAGCATTTCCTTTTTTATTCAACATGTATAGCGAAAGTAAATTCCATCTAAACTTAGAACTTCAACTGCTCACTATCGCAAATGAATTAGCACTAAAAAAATCTCTCCTACCACTCGCTATCTACCGTCATTTTTACTCTTATCCAATTTACTTTCAAGCCCCTTACACAACTTAGATGCTGTCAGTTCCTCTATACCAAATACATTTCTCCAACTTTCTTCATATTCGTCACACAAAATCAAATCATCAGCGTAGAATAAGCAGGGCGCCTTCCACTCTTCATTCTCTAGACCAGCGTCTCCAAACTTTTTTGATCGCCAGTACGCCCTAAGAACGCAAATAAGTTCTAAGTTGTACTCCCTACAGGCCTGTAATATATATAATAATATATATATATAATATATATATATATATATATATAAAAATATATACTATATAGTATATATTATATAATATATATATTATATATTATATGTATTATAGTTATATTCTAGTATTTTTTATATATTATTGGTATTTATGGCCTAAACTAAAAGAAGTTACTCGCCGCAATGATTGATTTCGGGGAAACTAAGATAAGGTACACGGCTGTAAGAAATACTGATTACATATAGGAATCGAGTCGTTATGAAATTTTGTATGGAAAATGAAAAATAAATATTTAGCTATTGTTTTGGTTTTTTTTATTATTCTCAAAATCTGACGTAGGTAGTAAGAAAAACTCATAACACTATATGGATGCAGCGTAAAAAATTCTTGGGTTATCGTGGGGTCTGCGGAGCCGATACGGGTTGTGGAGGTCGAAGGGCGGGACGGTGTTCCCATACCACTAGGGGAGGGGTGGAAGAACTCCCGCGACACCGTGCTATATATATTTTCAAGGGCAGGGCGGGGTTTCCGTGGAGCGCCTGCTCCTGGAGGGGGGGGGAGAATAGTCCTAAGCCGGCTCGTGTGTCCCAGGAGGGCCGAGAGACGCCCAAGATTTTTGCATTCTGTAGCGTGTTGTACCTCTGGGTCAGTTCTTGTTAGTTAAAAAGAATAAATGAAGGCGTTTTTCTGAAGTATCATACTTGTTAGTAACGCGGGGTGAGGTTCTAAAAATAGTGTTGTAGTTTTCTTTGTTGGGTGTACCATCGGTAAGTTTTGGGAGATATAAAAAAAAAAATTTTAAAAAATAAGTTTTTTTTTGTCATTTTTCCACTTCGAAATTTTTCATACGCTGATTTTTCAGATATTCTAGGGTTGAGTCAGTTTTTGCGCTGTCATCCTTATTCGTTTAGATTTTCGAAGTTAGTTCATTGGTCGGGTCACTCTCTTGTAGTTTTTCAGCTGATCTCGATATATAACTTAATTATTATCTAACTCTCTTAATAATTATATATTAAATATATATATAATTATAATATATATTAATATAATTTAATAATTATAATATATTATATATAAATATATATATATTTAATATTAATATATAATAATTATATTAATAAATTATAATATTATTAATATATAATATAAATATAAATAATTATATATAATATATAAACATTTAGTATTAATAAATAATATAATATAATAATATTTAATTAAAATATAATATATATTATTATATTAAATAATATATATCAATTAATAATAATAATAATCATTAATATAAATATATAAATAATTAATATATATATAATAGTTATAATACTAATATGGTTAATAAACTCGCGAACAAATTTAATGCATCAACCATAAAAATATAATGAAACTCTTTCATTTTTGGAAAATAGATAGGGTTTGGTTTTTATTTGGGTCATACCAAACCTTCGGAGTGGTTACCGTAATGTAATTACACTGTGTAAATCGGAAACTAAATGAAACAAGTAATAATAAGACAACCACCAAAATTACCAAATCCCGAAAGTACGTATCAAAATAGGTAGGACAAGATGGTCAAGAGCCACCAAATAACTAGCAAGAACAAACCCCCATTCCTGTAAGTCGTTAAAGCTTGAACAAAGACTGTCCAATATAAGAAACGTACAATTCGTCAGAGATAAGAAAGATCGTGAATATATTTGAAGTTTACATACAATGTAGGGAGCAGGCTATATACTTCAGAGACAGAGTGTGGGCTAACAGCAACTTTCGAGGGGTTAATAACAAATCGATTGGAGGTCAGTCGAATCCTTATGGTCGGTTCAAATGGGAGACACTGCAGCAACCGTAGACTACTGTCAGGTTCGCCACCGAGGGTGTGACAGTTCCGAAGAGAGATGTAAAAGATTCTACCAGTCTGGCAGGTTTGCTTCAGTGATAGTTTACCACAATACATAGCGTACAGCTAACAAACACTAACGCTACCGTGAGAATACACAATGTGCTCATGATTCCGTGCATAAATGGAGAAAACGTACACGAAATGAAACACAGTGGTAGTACGTATTAAAGGTCTGCCTATCAGCCCTCGATCCTGATCAGAGTAAGGAGCATCGAGGGAATATGGTCGAGATTTATACAATTCTTTCAACAAGTCGTATGAGTTCACGATCCAGACTGTAATGCAAGATAAAATTCTTCTGTGTACTACATTCAATGGATTAAAAAGTATGAGTCGGAGTTACACACTTACATGGACCATAAATGACGACGACCTGAGAGAGTAACGAATTTATGGAGAGGTGCAGCAATATTTCTTGCCTGCAAATAATCTCACACCCCATAAAGGTATATCCTCTTTGGATGGTGGCTCTCTGGTGATGATGATAGGCTAGCTTAATGACATTGTGTTTCTATTTTGGTTTAGTCCTTAGCCAATCGAGCATTGAACATATGCGTTTTTTGTTAGACATAGAAAGGACACTTCATATTGTGGCCAGATAGACGTAATTGCTGGAGCACGAGATCACCAAGAGTATAAAAATATGTGCCCCCATTAACGAAGCGTTATCCTAATCATTGGCGTTTCTATTTTTTGATTAACTATAATCATAGATGATTAGATGTTTAATACCTTTGACAGACTATAGACTCGACAACTAGAGCACATTTGCAATTAGTATCGTAGTAACTCAAACGGGACATACTAATCAATGATTAAGGGGATACAGACTCGTCAACCTTGGAATGCACACTTTCATGCATAAAGCAGGAAGCTCCAGAGGACATTAGGAGAATATGTACTATGCACGCCATGATGAACATGTTAATAATGAGTATGATGAGAATTTAGTTGGGGCACACGTGTACTCGCACTTCCTATGAAACATTGATCGCTCCACAATACCAGGAAGCTTGCAAGTACAAGCTTGTGATAGGAAGAACATCAACCGAGCTCCAGGTGGAAAATTGGAGAAAATACACTCGCAAAGTCATTTCCATAAATGCGGGATTCTGGGCATTGAATGGAGGAGTTGAAAGGGCCAAAGAGAGGGCGGTACGTAAACACTGTTCTATTGGATCACCTTTTTTGCTCAGGTCAATTTTAAGCAATTGGTATGTTATGTATTATGTGAGAATTTGTTTGCTGTTTTAATAAAATCATCGAATAATCCAAAAATTTTTTCTATACGTTTGTTCCTTATTAATTCACCACTAACCATTTATATTATCCCTACCATATACACTGGTCGTTAACAATATACGTAATTACAATATTAATAAGACCACTCCGGTGCATTCTATCCCTTAGGAGGTAGGATTATGAAACCAAGATAAAAATCAAAACCCTAGCCCTTACATTTCCCAATATCGAAAGAGTTTAAATTTATATATAATTCCGGCTGAAATTTAATCATAGTTTATAATATACTTATATAATATAATTATATATATATATATAATATATATATATAATATATATATATTGATATAATATATTCTCATATATATTAAATATATATAATATAATATATATAATTATATATATTATATAAATCTTAATTATATTAAATTGAAGTATTATATTATAATATTATATATATATAAATATATAATATTATATATCTAATATTATATTTAACTATAAACATATATTAAATAATATATAAATATTATATCGCACTCACTTTACTACAAAGATCATACACATGACAGCTTGAAATACGTGAGGCTACTTGATCAAGTTTTGAGACTGGTATATTCCTCACCAATGTAATTCAATCCTGCGTACTCTCCTCCCCAGACGCGGTACGGACGTAATCCCCCTAAAACTATTGGGAGACCACTGATCTATAAAATAACTTTAACACCACTTATCTATCCAATGCCCATAATTATCGCTAGCTCTTCTTTCAATAAACACATCATTATTAAAAAATTAAAAATTAGCACCAAGGGGATCATACATGATGATATACTAATTCCTACACTACCAATGTCAATTTATTAAAAACACATTCACTTTCTACTCACTATCGATGATCATTACTATGTTAATTGCTTGTCACACTTTAATCATTCACAAACTCTAACCAACCTAACAGCCAAATATATCAACTAAGCACCTGCCTAACAATAAAACTCTCCACTATTAATTTCTGCATAAATCAACTTTAAATACGGCCTGTTGCATGAATCACATTAAAACCTAAATGCAATTTTATTCTTCTGCTCCCTCATTATTATTCAGGCCATTTTGATTTTAAATGAAAAGGAGAAAGAGAGAAAGAAAGTAAAACTTTACTAATCAACAAATAATAAATGCAAACTTGATATCTTGAACCTGCAAGGACAGGTAACCCCAATTACAGAACACTCGCTAAAACGACACTTCCGTTTTACTTATAATAATATCAATGTTATGAATACGCCGATGAAAGTACCATAATTTTAGTATATTAAAATTGCAATCGAAAGCAATTCTTAACATCACGCCGTCATTATCCTATTTTCAGTTTCACGTTTATTCTCTAAAAAACACAGGGATTCTCTTCTTACACTAACCTTAATTAATTTGTAATAACAAAAGATTTAATTATTTTATTATTATAATAACAATAACAAAGGTGTCTTATTTATTTTCACTAACATCATATTCACCTCACAATGTAGCCATAAAGATTCTAATAATACAAACATCCATTCACCCTCCTAAGTACCATTCACATATGAACATTCACTAAACACTATCAATAACTTTTTTTCATTACTCTAAAATTCTATTACTAATAAATCTATAACCTACAATAATCCAGCATCAGTCTCTTTTCTTCTATCACGTTATCATTTTTGACAATCCTGTAATCTACAATATAGACTTCTTTTTATATTCGCACTCAACAATCTTTTTGTTGTCTCCTTTTCCTATCATTCTTATTAAAGCTTTCCTCATAAAACTTGAGAGTTCTACCTGTCTAGACCAAACCTTCTTCCTACTAACTACACAGGGCCTACAAATGTAATTGACCCCATAAAGTGTTTAATCCGCACCGTTCATCAACTACCAACAACCACCTATCCTCTGTATTTTGCACCCCCTCATAGCCCTAGTTGAACACACTTGCACGGCAAAAATTGAAGCACCTAACCGTCTGGATTCACGTACATATAACGTATCCCTCTCAATAGCCCGTAATATATACACACCCCTTTTGACTAGGATTAATATCCTTCGTTATAGACGTTAGTTTGTTTTAAGTCACTCCCGAGTATCCAATAAGGCACCTTCTCCTTTTTATCCCATTCTATCTGCCCTATCTTATTGGTCACCTACAAACCTTACAATATGTTTCCGTTTGGAGTGCTATCTATTCATTAACTCCACACCATAAAACCGATGCAGCCACTCACAATAAATTCCATTATATAAATGTCACATTCTTATAAAATTCAAGAAATACTCCCAAATGTATCCACGTTGCCTACAGATAATTATGCCACAATCAATATTTCCTCTTAATTACATCTCTGTATTTGCATCCTTTTCAGAATGTAACATTGCATAAGTTATCAGACAGCTAATTCTAAAATGTACATAACCAAGACTATAAACCTCTCTTCTTAACCATTTAAATTAAATCTTACTGTTTAATCATTCATAACACAAACCAACATAATCTAACTACCATAAAGTCACTCTCGAGAAACAAACGTAAGAGATTTACTTTAAATATAAAAAGTATAAATTCACCAATAATCTCCAAAATTCTAGTCATATCTAATTCTTTCTAGCATTTCCTTATCCACACCTAATACTCTATTGTATCACAATTATTACATCAATAAGTAAATAAAAATAATCTCTTAATTGCACTCTACCATCTATATTGTACACATCACATTTTCACCTTCTTGATGGTTATGTAAATTAATAATAATCATAACACTCATAAACCATTATAATCTTTTAGTACATAAAAACCATAGGAACAGCTAGAAAATCTAACACAAATTAAACATTATGGGAAACAAAGTTAAATATACATTTTGTCACAATATTCATAAACTATTCAATCATCTTTAGATCATATTTTGTACCTTGAGCTATATTCTTTACCAATAACCATACATATATGTACTAATTATAATATATCGCATAAATTGAATTCTTTCAATAATCATTTCAAACTGTAAACTATTAGCTATCCATTAAAACTTCTTCTCCATCTCTCACGGACAATTACATCAATCATTTCCACACTTACTAGCTTAGTCCACAATTAATATTTAAGAAGGATTGGCATTTATTATACACAGCTACTACGCACTTTTCCAAACTTTCATTATACACCTACCTGCCTAATTCTACTTAGGGCTATAATACCAATTTGAAAACCTAGTATCGGTACACTCTTTCTCTACATAATTTTAGAGCTATCAGAAACAGAGAAACCAACTCTTTTAGGTTATGTATTATCATTAATATCAGCTATTGATAATCCCTAGTTTAAAAAATAATTAATTAGTATAGACGTTACTTATATGAGACCCAACAGTTCTTAGATTTCACATCCATAATACACACACACTATATATATGTAAAATATAAAACATATAAATAGATTTGTTAATGAAATGAAAATAACTTCAAAGATTATAGTAGAAATAAATGTAGGATCTACGAAGTTAAGAAGTTCACGACCACGCCTAACACTTATGGTAACAACCTGCATCTAGTTTCAACCACAGCGTCTTAAAAGTTCTCGACAATCCTTCCCAATCACTGACATCAAATATAAAAAAATAGATATTAGCTTCTCTCTCTACTTTAAGATGCCCTGAGCTATGTAGCGATATTTAGGACTCTAGCTCCGCGTGGGCTTATTATAACAATCTATTCCTCATTTCTTTGCTTTGTATAAACACCAACAAATCCAGACAGGTGCAACCCCACTCCTTTGTCAGCTTTACATAGTTTTCCTTTGTTTACACGGCTAAAACATATACAATTGTTCCCATTTATATTTCAATCTCACCTCCATTTTAACACTATTATCATTTCACTTAAAAAAAATTAACGACATAACGTTCAAAAACGAAAAAACTGCGCCCCATTAGATTACTATATGATTATTATAATACCAATTATGTTCTACCTTCAGTATAAATATCATATTATCAAATAAACTAAATAAAACTGAAAAATATAAATACATGTACACAAAAGTGCAGAAAAATACATACAAATACGACAAACGCATCTAACATTCTCCATAAACACACATATAAGAATAAAAAAATTAATCATCATTACAACAAGAACATCAAACATATATCACCTATACCCTGTTAAAACTATTAGGAATAGTGATTTATAATTATATAATTTGCATCACATCCAAGAAATATTATTTTGTATATCTAAGCAATAACTATATTATCATATATATGAAAATATTATAAATTAACTATGAAATAACAAATTTATTACTAATAAATAATAATAATAATAGTATCACTATCATTATCATTTATACTCATTAGCCTATATATAATATTATCATATATTAAATAGTATTGGCAAGTACATATCATAATAGTAACATCTATATATAAAGCTAATATATTATCTGTAATATTACTATATGATATATTTTATATATTAGCGAGTAATAAAACTCTATTCAAAATACATGGATTTTTATATAGATATATAATTTATTGGTAATAAAGTAAATATATATATAATATTTAACCTATAACTATAGTATGGACTTTATATACTACATCTACAAATGTAGCTAAAAGTGTAGCTAAATATTATATTTATATATTATCACTATACTTCCCTATTATACTATGATATAAACGCTATACGTATATCTAACTATGATACCTCATATATTTATTATTTATATTACCTATTAATACAATAATATATATTATCCGTCTAATCATATTTCGACACTAATATCTCTAGCACTTAATTTTTACAACATATCATACATATGAATTCCTCTAAATATATATATAAATTTTAACTATTTTAATTTCTTATTTTTATACTATTTATAATAATATTATCTGAGCTTATATTTATATATTTATAACAAATATATATACAATCTACCACTACTATATATATTATAATTATCATAAAAATAGTAAATTTTAATTTATATTATTATATACTATATACCGTATATCATATTAATTATCCAAAATTATATAATATATATAAATTATATAACCCTTTATAATATAATATATTAGGAATTGAACATAATAATAAGTTCACTGGTATATAATATTACTTACTACCTTATAATACTATATCCTTATATTTAAAATTTTAATAATATACTATAGTACTTCTTTTAATACCTTTACAATAGTATAATCTTTAACTTTAACCATATCAAGTCTCTATAGGGGATATATTAGTAACGTATTCAACAATCCTATACTTAAACCTTATAATAAACATAATGTGTATTTTTACCTGATAATTTATAGTCAAGATATTATATAAGTATTCTTAAAAATTATTGCAAATATATTAAAATAGAAAACGAAATTGAACTTATATTAATTTATTCATTATATAATTATATATAAATACTATATAATAAATATACACTCACCTATTACTCTATAATATAATAACCTATATCAATATAAATATAAACTATAGAATATAGGAGTGAAGGATAAAAATAGTATGATATTATATGTAAGATGAATTAATAGGAAAGATGTTATAAATAATTTGATTATATTAAAGTAAAAAAAATAAGAGTTATTTATGTGTAAATATATATATATATAGCTATATTATACGTATTATAGTATATATATTATAATTAATAATTTTATACTGAAGTAGTTACTGGATATTTATAATGATTTATCTAAGTAATGTAATATACCAATTATTAGTAGTGAATCAGGCGTATAGATCCAAATATTATCTTATCTCACCTTATTATATATATAATGATCCTGAGCTATAGTGATATAGTTATAGTACTAACAGATAGTCTAGTTTTATTATTAAAAACCTATAAAAAAGTTTATGATAGATAGATACAAAAGAAACATTATTTAAGTTTTATTAATTTTTTTTAGGCTCTTACATAGTTCACACTATTATTATATATATTTTATATTATTGTTATGTAATAAGATATATTACGGGGTAAAATAGCATCAGATACTCCCTGTTTTATACATACTTATTACATACATAATATAAAGACATAGTTGTGCATCTCACTACTATATACCTATATTAATTATTATATGGCGATTAATATACCAAAACTGGGTTAAAATTCTTTGGGTATTATTAAATGAGTAGACATGTAATTATATTATTGGCTTAATTTATAAAGATAAAGCCATATGGTAAGCGGCCGATTAAATCATATTATGTAACGGATGGAGTAAGGTTATGATATGACCAGTAGGTAATGGTAAAATTGGCTGGATACATTATAAATGGTTAGTATTTTTATATCTTTATGAGGTAATAAATGGTTCTACTGATTTATATGCAATTTATTCCAGTCAGTTTGGGTATATATTATTAAGAAATATATTTGGATTTAATGAAAGCTGATATAACCTCAGTACCTAATATTAATTATATTTATTATATAGTATATCTATATGATTGTTATTAATGATAATGTTAGTATAAGTTTGATTATTCTTTTAGCCCCAATATTGAGAGTTCGATTTTTACATTTCAATTAGTGGAATTTATGATGTTAATCAGATTAAATAATACAAATGATAAAGAGGGGTAGGCTGTTAAAATTCATTATTGGAATGTTTTGGTAAGTACTATAGGTTATTTGTAAAAAAAAGTCTTGGGAGAGATGAATATATTGATACATGAAGAAGATTTCATTTCGTTCAAGTATCACGGAATTTGGAAACTAATGCCTATAAATATCGTTTATTTGAGTCTTTTGACTAATATCTTAAAAGCAAATTTTCTAACTTAAAAAGAAAGGATCATTACAAGTAATTTGAGTTATAAGACTATTCTTTGAACAATTTGAAACATGGTTTATATAATGCATTAAAAATTGGCTTCATAAAAGAGACATTTTCCTACAAATTTTTAACATGTATTAACATGTATTAATTGTATTTGAAAGAAAACAATTTAGATTGTTAGGCATTATTGAGCTGTAGGGTAGAAAAATAATACTGGTTTTTAAAAGTTGGTTTGCAAAAGAAACAGTGCATATATTATTATACATTTAATATAGTTTATATATTATCTTATATATAATATATTAGGGTGTACTGGAGCGGAGGTCACTTAGAAATGTTAAAAGGTAATTAAATATTAGTATAATACGTTAGAAAAGAATAGCTGTTAATGTATATGACAAATAGTGTGGAAAAGTATTTTATAATTATTAATATTATTATTATTATATAATTATATTTATATATATTATATATATATTATAATATTTATATAATTATCTATTATTATTTTATTTTAATTTTAATTTAATTTATTATTTAATATAATATTTAAAAAATTTTTATATTATATAAATCTATAGATTATTTATATATTTATCTATATTATATTTAAATAATTCTTATATTTATATTATATATTATATATATATATGATTATATTATATATTTATATATAAATAGTATATTTATTTATAATATATTATATATTATAATGTATATATTTAATTATATATCATTGGAATTTTTCAAGTATGGGGCGAAACAACCATAGCTGGAACCTCAAATTTTTTTTAATTGTAGAGGATGACCAAAGCCAATAAGCAAGCAATATTTCCTAATATTTATTAAAATATTCAAACGATTTCGTAGCCACAAAATATAGGTTTCATCTATAGGTGTGGTCTCGGAAAACTCTGTTGATTATATATAAATTTTTAATTACTTTTATTTCCTGCTTTGAGATTACTTTGGGTAAGCTATGTACTTATCATTTGAATAATTCAGAATTAATGTTTAAATTATTAATTCACTTTTAATTAATATCTTGGGAAACTATTATATAATTATTATATATATATTTATTATTAATTTAAGTGTATTATTATTTAATTATTAATTTACTAATATTTTATGTTATATTAACTACACTCGTCATATGTGTAATGAGTGTATAATATACATAGATTTCGAAGCTAATGTGTTGTTCTATGACGTAGTTAAATTGTATTGCTATGTTTTGTATCTCCAGAATGACAATTAAGGTATGTCAATATGTATTGTTATATCGGGAATAGTCGACTAAGGTCAAGACAAGGTTATTTTTTTATCCCTTATATATTATTGAGTAATCTATTATTAAATTTGTGAGTATTGATTATTATTAATTATTATTTATTATTATTAACTTTAATTTATTTAAATGGATTATTATTAATATTTTAGGTGATTTTTATTATTTATATCATATTAAAATAATGATTATTTACTTAATATTATTTAAATTATTTATTATTATTCACTTATTATATATTATCTATTTTATTATAATTATTTATTATTATATTTATATTATATTATTATTAAATGCTTTTTTAGTATGACTTCTATTTGTAAAATATTTATTATTTGTATTCAAATTATTATTAAATTAATTATAGATATTTTAATTTTGATTTTCATTTTTTTAGTGAGGTATTTAGTGATTAATGATTTTTGAGATTTTGAACAAATAATTAAACAATATAGTACAGAATGTAAATTTCGTATAGATTTCTTTATTTGTCATTACTTATATCATTCGAGTTATATTCACTCCTTTAGTAGTGATAAATTATCCTCTTTTCGCAAAAATTTAAGAAGTTCAGAGGTATGGTTATGTTTGTTAACTATGCTTGGAGGCGCAACACATTATACTTCGTGGAGAGTTGGATAAGTAGATTATTTTAGTCATTAAAGTTGGTTACGATAGTAAGCCCATAAGCGAGACGAGGTTTATTAAGGTGTATGTGGACGCCAAAGGCCTGAGTCAACCTACTTTTGTTAGCTCCTAGAAGTGGGAGAATATTAAATTTTATCACATACGTCTCCAGAGTTAACTTGCGTAATCAGACGTGAAACAATGATACCAAGATTATAATTTTTAGGCGGAATAATCGGAGAAATCTTTTATTTTTAGTTTTTTAAATTATTATTGTTTAAGTAATCTATTTTCTTTAAAAATTTCTTAATGAGTTAAATGTGATATTAGATAGGAAAAAAACCTGTGTTTAATATTCAACATCATTTTTGTGCTTTATAATGGAGGCTATTTCAACAGGGCGGGAAAAATGAGGGAGCACTGTGACCCACTTCCCTTGATAATTTATGTTAAATAGAAAAGTTGCCTCAATACACTTTGGTATAACACTATACATTGTAAATCTCGACCAGTTTATTTGATCATGATTTTAAGTTCGTGTTCATGTTTTTGTTTTTTAATAGTTATTTGCATTATTTGTACTTTTTAAATTTATAAGTTTTTTTTCTCTGTCTTTTTTATTTAATAATATATTTTAAAAATAAAAAAGAAATAATTTTTTAGATGTTTCCTAGCACTCTTTACTTGATAATAAATTCGGACGATACTCACTGCAAAATAGCTCTTCATATTGGTCTAACCACTGTATTAAAGCTTCTAGCTCAATCTTAGTGTAAACCTCCTGCAAACGACTTCTTCATAATATTCCTTGGTTGATATCCTCGCGTTTTATTCACAATGATATTACATTTGAAGTAGTAATTAAATAATATTTCGAGAGGTTTGAATCCTACTTTTTTAGATAAATATTTTGTTTGTGTTATTGTGCTGGTGTTAGGAAAAGTGGAAAAGAGTAAGTGAGTGACAGTATATAGGTGAGTTACAATAGTTTTGATTGAGTGACATTGTGGCAATATACTGTGAACTCATATTTGATGTTAGATATTTTGTGCATTAGTGATAGGAGTTACTTATATGAGATACTAATGTGTTAATATTTTATAAGTTGTAAATAATATGTTTTGTGTGTTAATGTTGTGGTTTGTAGTATCAATAATGGGTTATTTATTATTCAATTTACTTGATGGGTAAATGTATTGAATTGGAGAGTGAGATTTATTACTGGACATTATTATATCTTGATATGATGCTTTATTTTGGGTAAGGTAGTAGGGCATTATTACTAGTTTACAGAATGATTAGCTGTTGGGGTTACGATTAATTTTTAACTAAAGATGGGATTCCTGCTCTTTCTGAATAAATAAGTGGATTAGTTGTAATAATTTAATGGTAATTGAGCTTGTTATTGTGTGTTACGGGATGATAATGAGAATATTATGGTTTAGTATTAATGGTGATTGATTTCTGTGAGGAGAGATGTGGTATATTAATTTCTGCAAAGTAATATATCTGATTCTATTTAAACACAAGAAGTATTTATATTTTAGTTTTACTAGAGTATTGATATTGGTGTATATATAGATGGATATGTTGAGTGTAAGTTGGTAAAATATTATTAGATTTTGATTTTTATTTTTTGATTTGATTTGAAATTATTATTAATTATGAAATGATTTTGAAGTATGTGTTGTTTGAGATGATTATTATTATATTAGATGATGATGTGGGGTTTAGGAATGCAGGATTAATAATGGTTTTAATTATTGCTTGATTTATTTAAATAATTTATATTTAATTTTAAGCGTGGGAGACTTTGAAAGGAAAATTAAACTCGATTCATGTTGAATAGTGTTAAAATATTGTGAGTGGTTAGATATAAGATAGTGTGAAGGTTATTAAGTGAAACAAGATAAATATTAAGATGTGATAAGTTAATTTATTAAGTGCTGCATGAATATAATATCAAGTTTTATATGATGAACGCCTTTTTTGAAAATCTTACCACATACTGGTAAGCAAAATTTGAAAGTGAGAATAGCTTGAATTGTTTAGTCAGTGCAAAAGTAAGTGTTCGATATGTGTCTAATCATAATTAGTGGTGTGAGTAAAAATAATGTTAACAATGTAGAATGTGGCGAATGAAAAGTAGTGTGATGCTTAGATTTATAGTACAGTTTTAATAAGAATAAAGAATTATTATAAAGAGTGCTAATGGTATGAAGTACTTTACAATCATTAGCCCAATGATTGAATGTATTCAAGTAGACAAGATGTTTGGAATTTATATTATATTTATTAGGATTATTTTTATTACTTCAAACTTTAAGTTATTATATTAATATAATTTAATATTATTTGAGATTAAATAAAAAAGTGATAATAAAAATATGCATTATAATAATAAAATATAGAGAGGTAAATATAACAGTTTTATGAGAAGAATATTAAATGTGAGTAAATTTTAATTCATAGTGGTAAAATATTATAACAGTTAAGGCTCATTTCTGAACTAGACTCACATTCTTGAATGTAAAGTCTAATGAAAGGAATGCGTGATTGTTATATCAGTTGCAAAAGAAATAAGTAGTGTTGAGTCTTAAATAGATAGTGAGTATGAGAGCTTAAAAAATTTGCTTTAAACAATGTGAGAAAGTATTAGCATTTGAAAGAAATTAGAACGAGGCACAGTCAGGGTTAGTTCAAAATCATACTCTTAAAAGTACAAGGATTAAGATTCTCATAAAAAACTAACCTTATGAGAATCAACGATATTGATATTCTGTGTTAATTTATCACATTTATGATTTCAAAGGATGTAGTAAAAAAGGTTAAAATTGTATAAACTAATTAATGTAGGGATTCAAGGGAAATTCCAATGATAAGAGAGGTAATAACTCAAGTTTTTGGAAACGAGGGTAATGAATGTGTACTTACCAAGGTAAAATATATAGTAAGCTCCTTCTTGTCATTTACATGATGATAAGGATACCTCGCGAGATAAATGAGTTTAAAATAGTTAGAATATTTATTAGGGAAATCTTACGCTTCGTGATAAATTTTGATAAATTTATATGTAATTTTGGCTTAGGTGATCTATTTTCGCATTATTAGTGAATTTCTATTTTGTTAACTGCAAATTGAATTAACGGACATGTGTAGGGGAATGTGAAATGTGAACTCGTAAATCTAGCTAATAACAATGGCCAGAATGTAAGAGGTGATACGCGAATGTTGTGCGGTATATGTGAAATAACCATAGAATCATGCCAAGTAAATATTTAGACACTCAGAGACACTATTACAGTATTTTGACCTTGGAGCTGAGACCTCCGCGTAGAGGCCTGTTCTTTTATGCACATCTTTATTCTATTTGGAGTCTATCAATGGTGCAACGAGTGACTTTAGGCAGAATCTCTCCTTTATAAAGTTATTGAGTTACCGGAGTTCTTAATCTCTTACATGGTGCCACAATGGCTATATAAGAACGAATAAAGCAAGCTCTCATTGTGAAACCCTCACACTAGTGAGGATAAGAGCTATATTGAGCAATACATTAGATACGAATGGAAGCAGAAGAAAACTCTATGGATCTTATAAAAAAAGTTTTTTTTGCCCATTAGAAAAGACACACGATATAAATAAGATCGAGTCTGAAACACACAAGTAGTACAATCTCGAGTGGAGAGATTAAACATTAATAGTATTGGAAAATCTTCCTGAGATTATTCAGGGGTAAGTTCCAGACAGTAGTCGCACACGCACAGACATACTATCTAAATGATCTTTTAGTCGCACAATATTGCAGCTTTAACTATGAGAATCACTTTAATATGATTTTTTATTATAACTATTCACATTACATCTAGAAATAGTACAGCCAGCTATCTGCTCTATATTTTATTGTTTCCTCATGATCTTTAGAATTTTTTTCCATTCATCTTATTTTCAAAATTAATTACACTTAAAAATAGTTAGGGGACAGAGCATAATAATAACAAAATAATTTTCAAATAAAAAAAAATATATAAAATACCACTAATAGATTAATGTTGCAAACCTTTGGTCTTAATTGACCTCTTTTTTAATAATCATAGTGTCGATATTCTTAGTCTCTATATTAAAAAATTACCTCTTCTATGTCCTGTTGAACATTCGAGAGAATCCACCTTGCAGTATACACGAAACTAATAGTTAGAAATCACGCTTGTACTTAATAAACTTTTCCTCTTACTTGGGTCATGTCTGTTATCATTTTTTTCTTTATACATGGCTTGTCTATATTTGTGTTTTTTAATCTAATGTCATCATGTGTGAGTATATTTAAGCTAAGTAGACACACTATAGGACACAATTGTTTTAACCGATTCATACTGCTAACACAAATTTCATAATATAATTGCCTACACCTTTCATCATGTTAATATTTAGTAGATACTCATACTTTGCGAACGCATTTATACATGAGACAATTCTTGCACTTGGCCAGATTACAAGTCGTGGACATTATAAGCTAACGGTTACTCATTTGAGAGAGACAAAGCAATAAGCACAGCAATACCACATCAGTCCTGCATTATAAATCCACTGGTGCACACCATGACGAAGTATATTCTCAACGAGTGGTGTGGTGTGCACAGACAATGTGGAGCACCATTCAACCACCTATTAAGTTTTATACTTATTTATGGATTCTTTTAGTAAAGTTCGCACGTTAGGATCGTGGTACAATTTATACGGAACTGACTTTACCAGGCATTGTCACTTTTACAACACATATCTATTGTTAACAACTTGAGCGTTTAAATTAAATTTTTATTATTTTGCTTATTAAGTTGGTACCTTCTTTTAGTATAAACACTATGTAATTCAAGTTTCGCTCCTTCGGCTTATCGAAGTAAGAATATTTGTCCTTTGTGATAACTTTCATTAAGAGAGGAGTATCTCCTTAGTCTTTGAAATTAAGTTGAATAGAGGACACAAACCATCTTATCGATTTTATATACTCTCCAGTAAGCTATAACGCCATATACCATCTTTACATTACACTGCGTTTACACTGATAACACAGTTTCGGATATGTCCTCCTTGTATATCATATATATTTTGCTCAACCAGCTGGTCTTAGCCAGATTTTTCAATGGGCAGATCATTCTGAGGAGTGACAGGCCAACAGATAGAACATTATACTGATTGAGCAGATATGAATAAGCAGTATGACTACGCAACCAAACCAGATTGGATGGTCACAATTCTGAGAAGAAAATGAATAAAGTCTATATTGATCCTATGAGGATACAAATGCGAACTGTTCTATGCAGGAGGATTAGAGTGAAAGTGGCAGAGAGATATAGCATTATATTATGTGCCCAGAAAATAATATTCTCAAATTAGGAATACTGTTCATTTTGGATTCAAAATATACTAATTAACAAAAAACACCAAATATCTATGTCTGTACTACTATGCGATCATAGTATAGTGTAATGTTGGTATTTTGTAGGCATGTTTCTCGGGGAGTGATTGCAGTGGTGCTACAGAAAATAGATCATAATGAGATCCATTCCATGGGACTCTGACATTAGTCAATACTTGAGACGCCAGCACGCTATGATTAGAGCCTCGTCCATGTAGAAGCAATGGAATCTCCAGGGTACTGATCTCACGTAGAATATATTGGTATAAAGAAGGTAATGTACTTACTGTTTATTCAAAGATAATAGATAGATACACCATCTACCATGCTCGAGTATAACGACATTACGTCTTAATTTAGATATTATCATTCAAATTGATTCATATCTAATTCAAAGTGGAGAGATAATTGGAATCAGATAAAATAAGTGAGCTAGTGTATGTATATAATGCGATGAGATGTATAAATTGCCTATGTAAGAACGTAAGCTACTATTTTTTTCACGATCCAGACTATACGATAACTGCATCAATAAGCGATGAAGTCGATTACAAACTATGACGAACCGTGAAATATCGTTTGTGATAACGCATTTCCAGAGAGTGATAAGTGGAGATTAGGCGATGTAAGTGTCAAAATCAGAGACATTTTGACTTATATTTTTCGACGATCAGCTCGATATTGTGACTGTATATATTATACTCGATGAGTATGTGTGAATAATTATTCAGCCAGACTCTATGAAACGAACAATTGATTTTTTTAACGAGAATTCATCCACTTTTGTATGATATTACGAAAATGCAGATGTATATATAATCCGAAGTATCGTGGAATAGACTCTATGATTGTATTATTCGAGAATCATCAGATGCCTGTAATGGATATAAATTACGGATGATAATGTTAAAAAGATTCAGAGAACGTGACTTACATTTCTTTATTTTTGTCGAGATGCTGACACTGGGCTGAATCGCCGAAATTTGATGTAAAATAGAGAGCGCCAGTGGACAGTTTTTTCGCATTCAGATAGACTGAATAGATATAGTGCGTATAGCTATAGTAAAAAGCATTAGAGTGTGGCGAGAACCATTATATTTTATTCGAAGATCTGATCAAGAAACTTTTTGGAAATGCATTTTAAAATTGCGATAGTGATAAAATAATTTATTCAGGAGATGTGGTGGTCTAACTAAGGAACCCATCATCAAAGGGATCTTGAGTTATAAATATGATTCTATAGATTCTCAGTAAGTAAGATGTAATCAAAAGAATCATGTGAGACATTAATTTATTCACCTCCACAGTACTGAGTTGTACCGGTTGATTTAGAGGTCTATGTGAATATAGCACTTAAAAATGAGATTCTGAGATCGACTGATATAATGAAATTATTTTATCGATCCAATAAACTTAGAGTATATAATAGCAGAATGAAGTAGTATAAAAATCAGAAAACGTGCACATATTATTTTCAAGAATATCACCGGCTGTCATGTAGTATGCAATGACATGGATGGAGATTGATTAAAAAATTCAAGATTAACATTGCAGGACATTTTTTTGTACATGATTATTCTCAGACTGTATGAATCAATTGTAGACAGATGTCAAAGTGTAAAAAGATAAATCAAGAGGAACGATTGCAAATATTTTTTTGCGGAGGAGTAATCTATATACTTTGGTATAAATAATTATTGCTGTATGAGTAGTTAATCAAAGACGTATGCTAATATAGTTTTTTTTCGAATCCAAGAATAACTTGGTCACATATGATAACGCACGAAAGTAAGTGTAAAATTCAGAAAATACACTCGACACAATTTATGTTTTTCGATCACCAGACAATAAATTTAATCATAGAGAATAATTTGTCGTATAATGAAGTGTA
>JABUQX010067586.1:0-7500 GCA_015478945.1 Trachelipus rathkii
CTCAGCGTAGTTATGTTTTTTTAATGTTACCTTAATATTGCCATGGTAATGCTTATTGGGCGGCTGCCCTCTATATATCTATCATAATATATTAATATTATTATTAATATATCTATATTATAATATATATATATATATATATCTATATATATTAATATCATTATATACACGTGTATGTGTGTTATGAATATATGGATGTGCATCATATTGAGAGGCGTCAGAAGAGCGACTGAGGAATAACAATTAAAATAATTGAGTCTACATTTTAAGTACATACATTCCAAGATAAAATTCTTGAAAAGGTTTCTATATTAATTATTTGGGATACTTTGGAAAAAAATTCAAGCTATTAGCTTATATATATCTTGTTATACTATATATTATACTATATAATATATATATTACTATATATTATATTATATATATTCTATTCATAATATATATATATTATATTATAAATATATATATATCATATAATATATATATTATCTAAATGCTGACTGCTATTATTGAATATTACTATTTATTATTATCTTCTCATTTCTCTAATTTCTTCTATCTACTATATATTACTCTATTCTCATATCTCTCTATATATCTCTTATCTTCTCTATCTCTTCCCTCTACATATTATAAGTATATATATTCTAATATATCACTCACTACTATATATCACGATTATACACTATATATATATATATGCTATATTCCCATCTCACCTCATATATGATCATACATACATTATATATATATATCTTATTATATATATATCTCTCTCTATCTATCTATATATATATATCTCTATATATATATATATAATCTATTTACTCTCATATATACTAATATATTATATATATACTATCCTAGCCTAATTATACTATATACTATTACTAATATATCTATATACTATATATTATTATTATATACTCTTATCTCTTATCTCCTCTCTCTCTTCTCTAGTGTATCTATATATATAAGTAGAGAGTCAGATGGAAAGGAGTACTATATGGTAAATATATATTATTGAGTAAACTTTACGTCACTTTTAGATATTAATGATTATTTGAGTACAAAAATTGAAATAATTTTATTCATCTATACTGAAATTTTCCTTTTTCACTTATATTTAATTTGGATAAATGATTTAGAAGAGTAATCTATTTTTTATTTATATTTATTCACTATATAATTTTGCTATGCCCTTAACATACATAAAATCATAATACATATACTAATATACACTATATATACACTACAATCACTATACACATCAATATTATAATAATATTATTATATATATTATATATATTAATATTATATATTATAATATATATAATATATTAATATATTTACTAACTTAAATAATCTTTTATCATATTATAATATTATATTTTCATATATATATTCTAATATATATATATATATATTATTATTATTATATAATTATTAATATTTCATTAATTGGTTATATTTGAGTGTCATATATATATTATTAGAGTATCTTCAACTAATTACTTTAGTACTTAATAACAAACTTTTATCCATATATATATCACACATATAACTCCACTATCTATAACTATATATATATATATATATATATTATATATATATATATATATATAGTCCTATCCTAATATATATACCTTATTAACATTTATGTAATAAATAATTAATACTCAACCTATGTTAGTTTATTCCACATGTCATAATAATTTGTTTTGCAAATATATGTTATGGTTATAAGATATAATATAATACTGTTTATTATACATGAATTACTATAATAGATCTAAGTCTAGTTATCATATATCTGTTTTTACATTAATTTAAATATTTAATATTCTTAAATCTTGTTAACAGTAGATCAAATATCTATTATATTTTTATTCAATCTATATAATATCACGAGTGTTACTAGATATATTACTATTGTATTGTGTAATATCTGAGATTTATTTAGCTATCATGCTTCAAATCATTAGAATCTTTGTCTGTTATAGTAGTGTCATGCAATAGATAAAACTAATATATAATCAATAGTAGGTATTTGCCAAAAAGAAATGAGATATCAATAAATGTTTCTTAGACGGAGGAATGACGAACTGATAAATAAATAAGATTCTTTAAGATATTATATTTCTGGCAGTTATATTCGTAGTATCAGTCATCATTCAGTCATCCATTTGCCATGATTTAGACTATTAGTGTTTGAGCCTGCGAAATGGTGCTTAGCGGTTTTACATAAATACTATTAGTAAGAGCTATGGAGTGATTTTGCAATAGCTCGAATAGCAAACCCCCAATTTACCGATTCAGTCTGTTCATAATACGCTTAGCAGTGAGTAAATCAGTCGATAGACATAATTATAAAATACTCGACCTTCAAGGTTTCACTGGGACTTATCGTCTAACCTTACGAATGTGCATATATATCGTCTTATATTTTTAGGTAGGGTTTCATCTTTTAATTAACCCTGGGCAGTGGCCCAAACCATTTACCCTCTAACTCACTAACGAATCCCACCTTTCATTATATTATGCAATTCTTTTCTTATTGCCCTTTATTTAGCCAAATATTATCGTTACTAACCATCCCATTATATTTCAGACGTTCCTTTACAAACATCAAATTCCACTTTTTCTTTTCGTTCCAAGTAACGGGGTAGTAATCGATCCCAGCACACTCACCACTATAAAATCATCCGCTTAACCAAACGACTTTCATCCATTCTTATTTTATATGTTAAACTAATAACTCCATCTTTTGTATGTATCTTAACCTCGGTTTTAATTATATCTCATCAATTTAATTTCCTTCTCGTCATCAAACCACGTCAACTTTTCTCATTAAAATGCCTTTTCTTATTCCTCATTTTTTCAATTATCCTCACACTTAACTACGCCCCTAGATTTGTTACCATATTCTTTAATATCTTTATATATATATATCTATTATATATTCTACTTTATATATATATATATATATATATATATATATAATTATACTATTTCTATATATATTATATATATATATATACTATTTATTTATAATATTAAAAAAGAGATGTACAACAATTAAATCAATGAAATTAAAAATTAAAAATAATTGAAATTATTAAATTTGAGGAACACATGAATTTAAAATGACCCTCACACATGCATTAGACACTACACACACAACAATCATATTATGTATATTATATATATATATATATATATATAATATCTATATATATATATATATATTATATATATATATATTATATATATATATATATATATATATGTATAATGACCAAGGATTTTACTTTAGCCTATGTGGATGATATAATAGATAAGTCTTATAACTCACAAATTTAAAAAGTTCAAAAATGATCCTTAATACAATCAATATTTAAAGAATATATTCGTATATATCTTGTATGTGGGTTAGAAAAAAGAGACAGCTACACCGTAAATAGATTTAGGCCTTTTAACGCGTTAATTTTGTTGATGCGTTATTAACGCATAAAATAAATTTTTAACGTTACTTCCAATTTAACGTATACCATACACACACATACCACATTATATGGTTAAAATAAAGATAATCGAGAATTCTATGCCCTACGATTGAATTTTATGCCCCAATACATTCAGTGGGGAAGTTAACTTATTATTGCTTTTTAATGGTGCTTGTTTTTATATGTTTAATTATATATATATATCTTATTTAATATATTATATATTATTATATACTATAATATTTATTTATTATATATATATATGTATATATATATATATACTTCTATATATATATATTTATATATTATAATCTAATTATATATATATATTATATATATATATATTATATATATTAATTATTATATTTAGGATATATATATGTGTCCTTATAATGTATCCTATATCTTGGTTACAATATAATAAGTATCTAAACTCTTAAAGATATCACTGCAATGTATATGTCAACTCAATACATATCTTCTTGTACCAAAGAGTGTGTACTGTTTGTCTTTATTTGCATCTCAATATCTTCCATCGCTAACCTTAGCATGCTCACTTATAAATCCGTTAGCTACACTCTCTTACTTATGGCTAGGGAAATGACTTTTTTATGATTTTCACTATCTAACATTTTCTTGTTTTAATATTTTCTTTATAAGTTTTCAGCACTACGCCCTTTACTGTACAATTAAATATCTGGTATCTTACCATCTTATTCATTATATCATCATTCATATCTCGCTCATTAACATTTTGTTAAATTTCTAAAGGTTACTAGTTTTTAGCTTTCTTTGGTTTCAGGTATAGCAAGTCTACGTTTTGCTTCTATTAGAACCTCGGTTACTGTTAGTCCCATACTCCCGTGGCATCGCTGAGTATCGATGTTGGCTTCGAGTGTCGTTTTAATGAGTATATTCTCTTATGCTAGCATAATGGCGTATATTCAAGATTAAATCACTTAGACGTATTATTGAAATAAAAAGTTTTAATAATTTTAAATTTTAATATATATTATTTATTATATATATATATATTTAATAATAATTTTTTCACTCTAAAGCCTCACACCCTTATAGAATGGTCGTTGCGATTAATCGTTATCATATCGTCCATTTACGTCATGTCGGCAAAAAATCGGCATATATTTTTTAAATCGTCCAATCGTCATCGGTCTATCTGAGCACACTTTCGCCGATTATCTTCTAATAATTACTTTCGGAACAATATTGATTGAATTTTTAGTCTAATATATTAAATTAACTTCAATCATCCATACTTAATATATCACTATTAATTAATAATAATAATAATAATAATAATAATATAATAATATATATAAATAATAATAATTCAATTAATAGATAATATCTCACTAATTATCCATAATAATAATATATAATTTATATATTATACTTCAATTATATAATTATTCATCTTATCATAGTAATGATTTATATTAACTATATATGATAGTCGTGGTCTATATATTAATA
The DNA here is from genome assembly GCA_015478945.1 of Trachelipus rathkii. Classification (NCBI taxonomy): domain Eukaryota; kingdom Metazoa; phylum Arthropoda; class Malacostraca; order Isopoda; family Trachelipodidae; genus Trachelipus; species Trachelipus rathkii. Next base: position 5,001 of record JABUQX010067586.1, read on the forward strand.
GTGACCTAGTACTACTACTTTATTATAAGTATATATCTTTTATTATTCTTATCATATTGTTTTTATATATTATGCTATTTATATATTTTTATATATATTTTATATATAATTTATTTATCTATCTATTTAATTTATATTTCATATTTCCTTCTCATTGTTGCAGTGGTGATTGCTATGACATTGCACGTGGCTTTGAATGATTCACCCTTCTGTTATCTTGGCCGTTCATATCCACCACTTATCGCCCGAAGGACACACATTATCATATACAGTACTATACAGCTACTTATAGTAACTTCCCACCTCCCTCTTCTAGATCACATCTTTCATTTTGACATCCCTATATCTCCTTATATCCATCTACGTTGTGGAGAAAAAATTGCCCCATCGTATGTCCTTCATTCATCTGTCGTGTCGTGTGAAGCGCACTAAGGGACGGTGGTCAGTTAGAGTTGGCTGCTGCTACTCTTAACTTAATCTTATTGCCTAGGACATTTGCCTAATGCATGCCTCGGAGAAGGTTCGTGATCTGCAGTATAGCGCCCCTTCTAATCCTTTCGGACGGTCAAAAATGTATGAATGCGTATCTGTAATTTATTGAAAAATGCAGAGGAATAATGCTGAGGAGATGAAGGAGTAGAAGGTGAATGGAATGTATTTTAGAAAGGGGCAAATTTGATTTGCTCGCTGTGACTGAAACAAGATGAAAGGAAACGGTGAAATGAGTGGCTGTGGTGTGGTGTGAAATGTGTTTGTGTTGCTGTGGCAAGGAATGAGAGGGGGGATAGAAGGATTGGCAATTCTGATGAGTGAGTTGTGGGTAGAGCGCTATGGTAGATTTTGTGTGTGTGAGTAATAGAAGTCTAAAGGTTAAATTTAAAGTTTGAAAAGGTCAAAATTTGTGTGGTTTCGACAACATATGATTCATCTGAGGGTAAATGTTGAAAAGAGACGATTTTCTGGGATATCGAATGATGTTTTGGATGGGGGGGAATAGGAGATTCAGTTCATTTGCCACATATCTGCCCATTCACGGAATTTTTTTTTTACAGTTGTCTCACACACTCACGGGCAGAGCCCTAATTCAAGGAGGGGGTGTAGTACTATCAAAAGTTCACCCTCTTTGCGCAAATAAACGCATATGAGCACAGACGTAGGCTTTAAAAGTGAGGAGATTACAATTCAGTAGGAAACACAGAAGATGGAAGCGAATTCCACAAAACAGAGGTGGTGGAAGAAGGAAGCACCACAGCAAACTAGCCTGGAGTTACAAATTCCACACAATACTCGTGCGCAGATACAGAACCTATTGTGCTACGAAGGCGTCGTAAAGGGGGTGGTACGCGAGTGATAAGTTCCATCGAGCGAGAACTTGCCGCTGCGGTACCTATAGGATAGAGATAAAAACACCAAACATCGCCTTCGCAAAGATAGAGGGTAAGTGAACCTGGAAAGTCAGAACAGTTTATAAGCCTTTTTGCCGTTGACTCGACCCTGTCCAAAAGCCGGGTGAAACCAGAGCCCCCCCCCCCCAGATATGAGAGCAGTACTCCATACTGGGGCGAGTGAGCCCTTTGAAAGGCGGGGCACCGGGAAAAGGAGGAAAGTTTCAACAGTCTAAACAGAATTCCAGTTCTTTGAGGCCGCCTTAGCAAACACGTGTGATGTGAGGTTTCCAAGACATTTTCTTTTGTTTATGTTAAGGCCAAGGATGTTTATAATGTCAACAGGAGAGACGAGAGAACCGCCGAAAGAGATTGGAAAGTTAGGTGTTTTGGAGAAGGAGATTTGTAGAAGTTGGGTTTTTAAGAATTGAATTTCACAAAGTTATTCCTATCCATCAGCGAGAATAGAATCTTAAAGATTAAGACGAGAGGCAATTCCAGAAGTAAAAGTGGGGACGTAGAACTTGAATATGAAGTTAAAAGAATGAAGGGTCCGAATCATTCGAATACGAGTGGATAGAGGTTAAGAGGTGCAGGTGGAAGATCATTAATGAGAAGTAAGGAATAAAGTAGGAGATAAGAACAGAACCCTGAGGAACACACTATTGACAGAAAAGAGAAGAAGTCGCTCCCATCAACAACAGCCGAATTGAGCGATTCGAAAGAAAGCTAGATATAAGTAAGCGAAGAGAAGAAGGAGGCAAACCCAAAGGAGGGGAACTTCGGAGAGCAGTGACGTGTGCCATACCTCGTCAAATGTTTTGGATATGCAAGCGCCACCCCAAGTCTCCTAAGAGCGAAAAACCATAAATCGGTTAGATAGGAATGTATATCGCCAGTAGACTTTGTGCAAACGAGAGCCGTACTGGCGATCGGAGTGAGTTTCCAGATATCTAAGAAGTGAGTTGAGAAGGGTTTTCAAGATCTTAGATAGAATACAAGTGAGAGCTAAAGGGCGATAGTTATGAAGGTCAGAGCTGCTTCCTTTTTTCGGATAGGTTGGACATGTGAGAGTTTCCAACACTGAGGGAGGGAAAGTGCTAGTATTGAGACCT
>JABUQX010067586.1:12500-15000 GCA_015478945.1 Trachelipus rathkii
CCCCCCAGATATGAGAGCAGTACTCCTACAAGGGCGGATGAGGCCCTTGTTAGCTGGAGCAACTGAGAAGAGGAAAAAAGTCTTTCGCAGTCTAAACAGAACTCCCAGTTTTCTTTGAGGCCGCCCTAGCAACCATTGTGAAGTGTGAGGTTTTCCAAGACATTTTTTTTTGTTTATGTTAAGGCCAAGGATGTTTATATTTGTCAAGGAGAGACGAGAGTAAACCCGTCGAAAGAGGTAGGAAAGTTAGAAGGTTCCTTAGAGAGGGAGATTTTGTAGAAGTTGAGTTTTTGAAAGGAATTGAATTTCACAAGGTTCAGACGACCCCACCCGGAAACTTCTATCCAGATCAGCGAGAATAGAATCGGAAAGATTAAGCACGAGAGGCAATTCTAGAAGTAAAAAGAAGGAGCAGCATTGAAATGCGTTGGAAGAAATGAAGGGTCGAGTCTCGGCATATGAGTGAAATAGAGTTAGAATGTTGCGGTGAGAAGATCATTAAATGCAAAGTAGGAATAAAGTAGGGAGATTAAGACAGAACCCTGAGGACTACCCTATTGACAGAAAGGGAAGAAGAAGTCGCCCCATCAAACAACAGCCGATATTGAAGCCGATTTGAAAGAAAACTGAGACATAAGTAAGCAACAAGAGAAGGAGGATAACCCCAAAGGAGGGGAGCTTGGAGAGCAGTTGACGCGTGCCATACCGGTCAAATGCTTTGGATATGTAAGCGCCACCACGCAAGTCTCCCCGTAAAGTTTCCTAAGCGGCGGGAAAACCATAAATCAGAAAGATAGGAAAGTATATCGCCAGTAGCACCTCGAGCGCCGAAAGCCGTACTGGCGATCGGAAGAAGTGAATGAGATTACCAGATGCATCTAAGACATGAGAGTTGGAGAAGGTTTTCAAAAGATCTTTAAGATAGAATACAAGTAAGAGCTATAGGGCGATTTAGTTAGTAAGGATCAGAGCGGCTTTCCTTTTTTCAAATGGTTGGACATGTGCGTGCTTCCAACACTGAGGGAAAGTTTTAGTATTGATACATAGAGAATATAGTTGAACGAGGGGCGGGGATAGCCGGAAGCCACATCCCTCAAATTCGGGGAGGAAATTGCATCCGTCCACCCGCCTTCCAACGTTCGGTAGATTTCAGGAGCCCATGCAGCCGCGATCGAATGTAATCACAGGCAAAGGCATAGGACCCCTGAGAGGAGAAGGGAGGATGAGGAATACCAGAATCGTCCAGGGTTGAGTTAGAGGAAAATAGGAGCCGCCGAGAGATTGGCCTTTTCAGTTGGAGAAATTAGCACAGAACCATCAGAGCGAAATAAGAGGAGGAGACCAGATTTACAGAAAGTTGTTAGGATGTTTTTGGCAAGGAGGCCAGAACAGATTTGTCAGTAGGAGAACCACGGAGGTTTAGCGCACTTTCGTTTCATGGAAAGCCCGCTTTGCTCGTCGAAGAGTATCCCTGCAACGATTTTCTAGCAGAATGGAAATTAGCAAGAGTGATAGGAGAACGAGAATTTTTTCACTCCCGATGCGCACTGTCTCCTACCTGAATGGCCAGAGAACAAGCACGATTCAACCATGGATTTAATGAGAGAGAAAAATTTAGTCGAAGAAGGAATGAACCCTGCTCATCCATCAACGATTACAGCTCCCACCTTATCGGCAGAAGTCGAAGCGTCACCAGAGACAAAGCAGTCATTCCAATTATAGTTAGCGAAGAAGCAACGCAAGGCCCCCCAATCAGCCCGATCAAAGTGCCAGAAAAAATGCATAGGACAGGATGGAGCTGTTTTAGAGAAAGTATTAAAGTTAAGAGATATAAGGTTGTGGTCAGATTTACCGATAGGAGCGAAAGGGGTTGTATTTTTAGAGAGAAGGACTAGTGGGTGAAAACATAGTCATAGTGGTGGTTCAAGAATTGTTAGGACGATTCGGAATGTGTGTGGGTTCTTTAATTAGTTGCTCCAGATCGTTGAGAATGCTGAATGATTCGGCCTCCTCCCCACCTAAATCAGTATGAGAGGACCCCAACCATTCAGTGTTTGTGTACATTGAAATCCCCTAAATAGAGGACCTCAGTATTTGGATGAGAAGATATAACAGTCTCGTGAGAAGTAGTAAGATATTCAAAAAAGGCGTGAAAATCTGTTCTGTTAGGAGAACAGTAGCAGAAGCACAAGATTATTGTAGTAGAAGGAAGAAAGATTTAAGCCAACAGAATATCGAAGTTAAGGAGATTCAGATTCACGAGAACGTGTTCGCGGAGTGTTATGTTCTTTACATAGGCACCATTACTCCATCCTTCAGACGAAAATTATGAAATGTTATAGTTGGATATATTAAACGAGTTAGAGGATGAATTCTTAGCCATCTGGGTCTCAGACAAGAGCAAAAGATTAGGGTTAGAGTTTGAGAGGTGATATTCCACGGATCCAAAGTTAGAGTGCAAGCCACGGATGTTGGTAAGGTCAAATGAAAGCCCGCGCCT
>JABUQX010067586.1:22500-25000 GCA_015478945.1 Trachelipus rathkii
TACTATTTTGGAACAACAAATACACACACACGCACGCACACACACACCTATATATATATATATATATATATATATATATAATATATATAGATATATTATAATATTAATATATCTATTTATATAATATATATATATATAATATATATATATATATAATTATATAAATGACATGCAATAATTTTAAACCTTGCAATCAAATTTGTCATTGTAAATACCTTTTCGATATTTTGACCATAATGCAAGGATACGATTTCTCGACCCTAGCAGATGAGCGTGCATGTGTTTGACCACTACGTAAACGACGAGACAAAAGGAGAAAACCGAATACTTCTACTACTGTCCAAAAGAGCCTTACTACGTGTTTCCTCCTCGCTCGCACCGAACGTAGGGCCCAACAGGGTACCGGCGCATGGTGAATATATACCATAAACGGGGGTTAATATTGTAAAAGAAATGACAATAATTTAACCTTGCACAATCAAATTGTGTAATTGTAAATAACCCTAATGTATTTTCACCCATGCTAGGATACGAATCCTGGACGCCTAGCATTGTGAGCGTGCATGTGTTTTGACCGCACTACGCTACGACGTAGACAAACAGAGAAACCTGAGAAATACTTTATGTTCCAAGAAGAGCATATACTACGGGTTTCCCGCTCGCACTCGCAACGTAGGGCAACAGGGTACCCGCGCATGGTGATATATATACCATAAACGCGGGTTATATAATGCATAATGAATGCAATAATTTTAACCTGCAATCAAATTTGTAATTGTAAATACCCCTAATGTATTTCACCATGCTAGGATACGAAACCTGGACCCTAGCAGATGAGCGTGCATGTGTTACCACTACGCGCTAAACGAGAGACAAAAGAGAAACCGAGAATACTTCACTGTCCAAGAAGAGCATTACTACGGTTCCTCCCGCTCCACTCGAACGTAGGGCAAAACAGGGTACCGCGCATGTGAATATAATACCGCTAAACCGGGGGGTTAATATGTATAATGAAATGCAATAATTTTAACCTTGCAATCAAATTTGTAATTGTAAATACTCTCCCTAAATGTATTTTTCAACCGATGCTAGGATACGAATTCCTGGATCCTAGCAGATCGAGCGTGTATGTGTTTTGACCACTACGGGCTACGCGGGCTAACGACGAGAACAAAAAGAAACCGAGAATACTCTACTGTCCAAGAAGAGCTCATTACTTACGGTCCTCCCGCTCGCAACTCGAACGTAGGGCCAAACAGGGTACCGCGAATGGTGAATAATAATACCATAAACCGGGGGTTAATATGTATAATGAAATGGGAAAAGATTTAAAGATATATTCAAATTTTGTTAATTGTAATCAAATACACGCTAATGTTTGTTTCACCATGCTAGGCTACACTCCTGGACCCTAGAGATGAGCGGCATGTGTTTTGACACTACGGCTACGAAGACAAAAGAGAAAACCGAGTAATAGCTTCTACTGTCCAAGAAGGCATTAACTACGGTTCTCCCGCTCGCACTCGAACTAGGGCAAACAGGGTTACCGCGCATGGTTGACGTAAAATAAAATAGCATAACCGGGGGTTAATTAATGTATAATGAAATGCAATAAATTTTAACCTTGCAATCAAAATTTGTATTGTAAATACCCCTAATGTATTTTCACCATGCTGATTCGACCCTGGACCCTAGCAGATGAGCGTGCAATTGTTTGACCACTACGCCACGAAGAGACAAAAGAGAACCGAGAATACTTCACTGTCCAAGAAAGCATTACTACGGTTCCTTCCGCCGTTCGCACTCGAACGTAGGGCCAAACAGGGTACCGCGCCTGGTGAATAAAATACATAAACGGGGGTAATATGTATAATGAAATGCAATAATTTTAACCTTGCAATCAAATTTGTTAAGGTTAAAATTATTGCATTTCATTAGATACATATTCCCCGGTTTATGTATTATTATTCAGCCAGCGCGGTACCTGTTTGGCCTACGTTCCGAGTGCGAGCGGAGGAACCGTAGTAATGCCTTCTTGCAGTAAGAAGTATTCTCGGTTTTCTTTGTCTCGTCGTAGCGTAGTGGTCAAACAGCATGCAGCTCATCTGCCTAGGGTCCAGGATTCGTAATCTAGCATGGTGAAAATACATTAGGGGGGTATTTACAATTACAAATTTGATTGCAAGGTTAAAATTTATTGCATTTCATTATACATATTAACCCCCGGTTTATGGTATTATTATTCACCATGCGCGGTACCCTGTTTGGCCCTACGTTCGAGTGCGAGAGGAACCGTAGTAATGCTCTTTTTGGACAGTAGAAGTATTCTCGTTCTCTTTGTATCGTCGTGGCGTAGTGGTCAAACAATTGCACGCTCATCTGCTAGGTCTAGGATTCGTATCTAGCATGGTGAAAATACCTTGGGGTTATTTACAATTACAATTTTGATTGCAAGGTTCAAAAATTATGCATTTTTATTATACATATTAACCCCTCGGTT
>JABUQX010067587.1:0-5000 GCA_015478945.1 Trachelipus rathkii
ATGTATATTTATATATATAATATTTAATATATAGTATAAACATTTAGCCGAGATGTAAAAAAGTTAGTATATATTAGTAATAGCTACCAGTAAATTGACGTATAATAAGTTATAAGTATGAACTTGCCATTATAGGTATCTTATAATAGCTACTAGATTTCAAATAAAGTAAAATACGTTAGCTATAGTACTTATATTGAGTAGTTCGGAAGTGTAAGATACTAGTATTCCTAATATAACTAAATCTTTATTATATTATGGTATCGTATATGAGCTTACAGACTAATATAAGAGAGGGGGAGTACTAGGTTAATAAACTGACTATATCGAAAAGAAATAAATATATTACTAAATCAAATCTTAGGTATAATTATATATAAAGTGTATATAGTACTATTCTATAACTATTACTTATATAATATTGATTATACTTATATAATGAATCATAAAGGAACAAGTATGAGTAAAAAGCTAGAATACTCTATAGAGTTAATTATATCTTTTAATATAATAACTTAGGATGTTTAATCAAAATAAAATTAAATAGAATAAATTATTCAAATAAAGTTACTTAAAAGTTAGAGCTATATACGCTACACACACATAATAATAAAATATACGTAAAAATATATGGAAAGCAAAATACAGGGCGTTATAATCTAAATTGACAACTATCAGTATTAAATCTAATATATATACATTCAATAATCCACCTCATAAATATATATTGATATGATATAAATTTCAAACTATCCAATACTTATGAGTATCAAAACAAATAATATAATAAATAACAAAACTCACTACTTTGCATAATAACTATTTATTTTTATCATATTATCACTACATCTTCCTATATTGCCTACTATATATATTTATGTTATACTAGAAAATAGTGATATACCAAGAAGAAGTATACTTAAAACTAAACATTCATCATTCCTCTAATAGTAATATATAACAAAAAATACATATTTAATTAAAAACCTTTTTAACTCACCTATACTTATATATACTTCATTGGACTTAATTACTATAAATATCTGCATAGCTAAGCCCTATGAATTATCACCTTAATCCCTTTTTTATCTCAGTAGAAAATTTCATCTCGTATAAATTTATTTATATATAACTTTTATATATCACTACTACTATATTCTACTTTAAATACTAAATACTATATTAAGTTCGAGTTATGTATACATAACGACTACAATAATTAATATGATCATTATTATCTTATATGTTGAGAAATATTATCAGGTATAATATCGAGATATAATTAACTTATATATATTACTTTTTATATAAGGATAAGAAAATTCCGGAACAACAACATCGTATAAATAATATCTATACATTGTAATTCGAAAAACCGTTTCAAGTATATAAGTGCCTATCTTCCCACCTCGGAGCAAATTACAAAAGATATTTGCTTTCTCACTTTCACGTATCTACACGCCATAGAACTGTGATGTACGCATTTCCATAATAAATGAGAATATATTCTGTATGCTTCATGTAAACCAATTTTTGAGACTTTGTATTTTAACTCAAACTATTATGCTCTATCTATTTTCTTTTTTAAATTCAATTTTAGATTAAGTTTTTATGTGTGTGTGTGTAACTCTCTCTCTTTATACTTGTGATTTACTTACTTTTCACGCTGCTCTTCTCTTTTATTAATCTTCCGTCTAATTGTAAATTATCTAAAATCTATTATAGTTCACGTACGCAATTTTAATTATTATAAATAATTTTTCCTGGTTTCGCATTTAGGGGATTTTCTATCAATATATCATATACCTTATTATTTCTATACTTTCACACAGGTATATCATATTCTATTGGGAGATTTATTCATATTCGATCTATTAATTGTTTAGTTAAATGTAATAATCACTTATAATATTTCATATATTATTATTACTTATTATCTATATATTAGCTTTAGATATTCATTAATTATGTAATTTAATTTAATGTATCTATTTATTATTATTTAATTCGCAATATCATTGCTGAATTGCTAAATTCACACATTCTTCTATTATTCTACTTGTATTATTATTATCTGAGTATTATTACAGTCATTCATTCTATTATTCTCATTTTATGTATTATCTAATTCATTATTAATTATTATTATTTTCATCTTATTATTTTTATTATCCTTTATTATTTATTACTTCTTATTCTTTCTCTGGGATATTATTGAGTGACTGTCTTCCTAACCAGTAATTCCATCAATTGTTACTAATCAATGTCACTCCCGTCATCAGTTCTCCACAATCTTCAGTTTATATACTAACATTTTTTGTTATTGTTATCGATTTTTACTAATCCACCTTCATATCCTTTTGACCTCGAACCCGTCCTTTTTTCTATCTGTTATGGGCTTACTTAACCGACTCTGGTGGTCGAATACTAACTCATTCTACATTACTCGGCCGAGTGCCTTAATATATATCGTTCACCGCAGGTAACGTTGTACATTTACACACATAGCTGTCATGCAATTTATGCAGTACCCTCTTCTTCTCTCTAACCATACATTTATGATATTAGCCTTTATTGGGTTAGAAGGATAAGCTTCCAAATAGATATATTTTCACAAGAGTGGTGATTGCTTTGATACAAAATATTTGAATTTTTTTTACTCTTCTACACTGAGGACATTCATACGTAACACTAGTATCTTATGTTCGTATATATGTGATACATTCCGCCTCTTTTTCTATTTGGACATAGAAAGATTTCACTCACCATGGAGATACACAAGTCGCATCTATTCGCTGAGAACCCGACAAAACACCTCTTTCCTTACAGATTTTGAAACGTAATTTTATCTGCAAAAAGCAAAAATTAAATAAGTTGCAGCTTAAAATATTGTAAACGGGAGTAAGATTAGTTTTTTTATAATTAAATTTTTTTTACAAACATCATTAATTTTATTATTATTATATTATTATTATTATCATTATTATTATTATTATTATTATTATTATTATTATTATTATTATTATTATTATTATTATTATTATTATTATTATTATTATTATTATTATTATTATTATTATTATTATTATATTATTTTTGATTCCTAACTCATTTTATAATTTTACTACTTTTGTAGCCCTAAATGCATGAAATTAAGTAATTTTTAAAAGTACCTCTTAACAGTTTTATAGCAACTGATACGTGATTGTGTGCGAGTGTGTGCATGGCCGTTTGATTGCGGAACTATTTAAGTGCAGTGTTCATACTTTATATTGTAATATATGTTTTAAATTTTTACTATTATAATAGTATACATTATTTGTTTTTTCTTATTCCTCATTTCTATAGAAAAACAAATATTAGGATTCAATAACAGATCAATAATATTGAGGTAGTTAATTTTAAAGCTTGACGATGTGAGAGGTTTCCCGAAAATCTAAGTAGTCAAAAGGATATATATATATATATATATATATATATATATTATATATATATATTATATATATTAATATATATATAATATATATATATATATATATCTATATAATATTAAAATATATATAATATATTATATATATATATATATATATATATATATTTATATATTATACTGATATAGTTATATAATATATATATATATATATATATAATATAATATATATAATTATATAAAATTTTTTTATAAAATATATATATATACATAACATATTATATGATATAATATATATATATAGTATATATATATATATATATATATATATATATATATATATATATAATATAGTATATATATATATATTATATTATATATTATATATATCTTTCTCTTTCCCTTCCAGGAAAAATTGTGGACTCGTTGTTGTTGCGAGTCTATTTATAATCTAACAACATCTTCTAAAAGGCCCTCTCAAATATAAGAGGATCTACACGTAAATAAAATAAATAAATAGCAAATAAATATTCCCAAGATCTAAATACAGATTTAAATGGGTAAATAAATAATGTTGCCAGAGAGAGATACGGTCCGATGCAGTACATATATCATGTATATATATATGTTGATTGTGTATAGGGGTGCGAACGATATCCAGTGACTAATAATGTGAATTTGTGGTATTGATCCGACACAGAGATATATTGAAACCGATTGATTGAGTAGTACAGTGCTTCTAATTGGTTATGTTCTAGGTTCATGGATGGATGGAAAACATGGGTGTATTGGTTATATAATGTGGGATGCAGAAGTGAGAGAGAGAATTACTCGAGTGTTTAAGGCGCCGATGAGAACCCATCTGAGTTTAGGGAATGAGAACCATAATGAGGAGATGGTCATAGTGGAGAGAACCCATCTGAGTTTTGTGCGGATGGAGACACCCATCTGAGGTTAAGGGGATGAAACACCATCTGAAGTTAGAGGATGAAGAGCCACCATCTGAAATTTAGGGGATGATAACCCATACTGAAAAATTTAAGGGGATTAGAAACCCATCTGAAGTTTGGGATGATAACCCAATCTGAAGTTTAGGGATGAAAACTCATCTCAAGTTTAAGGGGAATGAGATATCAATCTGAAGTTTAGTGTGATGAGAGGAACCTCGCCGATCTGAAATTTAGGGGATGAGAATCCATATACCTCGCCAACTCTCTCACGCACGCGCCATGAGAAAACAACCATCGTGAAACAAGTTTAAGAGATGAGAACCATCTCGAAATTCACTCTGAGCACCCGACATTTCCAATATAGTTTTATCATACATAGCGGCGACAGGTAGTACTAACTGTTACAAGAGTTTGTGTGACACTTGTTTTTCTATTATAATCCTAAAATTTGGGGGCTAGCCAACATCTCCCCAGATTAACTTTCCCAATTTATGCACATATTTTGTCACTACATAAATCACATATGCTTAGGATATATATATACTTATATATATATATAATATATATATATATATATCATATAATATATTTATATATATATATATATATATATTATATAA
>JABUQX010067588.1:0-36718 GCA_015478945.1 Trachelipus rathkii
GATTAAACTGCTAGTTATAACTATGAGTCCATGACAATAGAATTATTAAATGCTTGAGGTGTGGTTAGCATGTACTACCTTAGCTATAATTTTTGCTTTTAGTAGTAGTCTAGTTGGTATAAAAATTAACCTTCACTTTGTGTCAGATATTGACAAGCCCTAAGGTGCAGAGTGCTTTTTGCTTGGGCATGTTGGGGTTATTAAGCCAATCTATTTTAGTTTAACTGTGGGCAGTCTCGATAGGTTCATGTGGCTTTTTACGGTCTCTTTATTTAGCCTGTTTCTTGGCTTCTATTTTAGGTGAAAGTAAAGAGCAATAAAGAGTTACCATAATGTCAATAGAGTTTAATAATAGCGTCTAAAGGTTCAAGCAATTTGATGAGATATCCTACGATTTTATGAACCTACTTTTTTAGAACCTCTATTTTTATTTTTATTTTTATTCTTCATCTTCTTCTCCTTGTCTCTCTTCTCCTCCTCTCTCCTCTCATCTCTCTCTCTCTCTCTCTTCTCTCCACACTTGCTAAGCATCACTAATCTCTTACTTTAACCTCTCTAAAAGAATTTTTTGCTTCCAAACACATCTAAACCTACATTCCTGAATGCGTGCCATACGCGCCACTCGGATTTCTTATTGTTGCATGACAATTAACATGTGCAGGCCTTTATTTTCTACAAGTAATTATGATATTTTGCTCAAATTTTGGTTGATGGACAGATCTATTTACTTATATTCGAAGGAGACATATCTATAACTAAAAAAATCTGTTTTAAAAAACGAACCATGATCATCACCAAAATTTATATCAACACTGGTGCCTTATCCACTATGCCTCATTAATGAAATTACGTCACCGCATTATGAGGCGCTGATTATTACATTTCGTCCAATCCCAGCTTACGGATGACGAATAAAACCACTCTGAAAAGCCAGATAGACGTACTAAAGTCCGTGGTAAATACAGTTTTATTACTGTGCGTCATAGCATAAAGACCGGTTCTAAACTGTAAATGATAGGATCTTTTAAATTCCTAAACATATTTTTTTCTTGTGTTAATTTGGTAATGCGTTTTTTTTTCTTTTCTTTTTGATAAAATATATTAATATATAATGGTATATATACAGTTACAATATATATTATTATATATACTAATTATATATATATATATTATAATATTATACTATAATATAGTTATATATATATATATATACATTTAATAATTATATACTATTATATATATAGTTATTATATGGTTTTATTTTACACTTTTTGTGTTCAGCATTATTTTTTCTTTCCCAATATTTCTTCTCAAACGTACATAATACATACTAGATGACATAGTACACACAATATATACATTACACAATACATGTAGTACATTTATGAGGCACTTTAACTCTCAATGCTATCCTCTATGCTAATCTTTCCTTTAACTACAAATTGTCTAACGCAAACCTTCCGCTAGTATAACCATAGCTGTTCAAGACTGTTATTTCTAATAAACGTCATGCATCTGTGTTCCATTTTCAAAACGTCATTGCATAACATTTTCGCATTTAATATTACAAATCTCATTTACTTTTGTATGCGCTAACTAATACATTTTCCTGCTAATGCTGAAACATTTATATTTTGTTTAAAATTTTTATTTTTTTTATACAACTTTTTATTTTGTTTGCACAAGTTTTTTATTTTAATAAAGTTAATTTATATGTTTAATTTTTGTTTAACATTATGCAAGTTTTGATTTATTTTGTTTGTTAGATTTTTATTATTTTATTTTTTATTTTACATTTATATTTTGTTTAATGTAAGTTTTAATTAATTTTATATGCTTTATTTTGTTTGCTAAGATTTTATTATAATTTTTATTTTGTTTGTTTTTTATTATTTTACGTTTCATTTTTTACATATTTATTTTTTTTTTAAATTATTTGTTTTTTAAATTTTTTTGCTTATTCAAATATTTATTATTTTTAATTTTTGTATTTTTCTAAAAATTTTCTCTAATTTTTGAAAATTTTTCTTTTTCTTAAAATTTATAAAAAAATTTTTTTAACTAAGATTCTTATTCTAACATTCAGAATTTTGGTTAAAGTTTTTAATTATTTTAAATTAATTATATCATATAATTAAATTTATATCTTAATTACTCAATTAAGAAAATAAATTAATAAAGACGTATCATACATTTCACATTATATAAATAAGTATGAGAAACAATTGAAAATTTAACCAAATGAAAAACAAAAAAGAAATATTACAATAGTAAATTTAAAAAATGTATAGAAGACCCAAAAATCAACTGGGGATTAATTAATGTCTAGTCAACAAAAGTAATTAAAAAAAAGCAAAAATAAAAATGATAATAAACAAAACGGAGAAATATTAAAACAACAAAAGAAATTGCCGATGAACTTAACTTACTTCGTAAATTATGGCAAACTAAATGTATCAAACATGCAGCTTAGGTACCTCAATTGAAACCTATTTGGGAGACTACGGTTCTCTCTTTTCATTTGAAAATGTTAACAGTCTCAGAAGTCAAGCGATCATTACTGAACTACAAAATAGAGAAATGTGATACTCATACCATTCCCAACAACATTTACAAAATCATAGCTGACATAAATTGCCTCGCCACTAAAAGATCTCTTTAACATCTCATTTAACAAGGGAATTTCCCAGAAATCTTAAAAGTCTCAAGGTGTGTCCCACCTGCACATAAAAAGGGTGATAAAACTGATCCTTAAAACTATATTGAATGACGATTTTCATTTACACATTAACAATTAGCAAAATACTCGAAAAACCAGTATTAAATCGAATAATAAATTATCTTAATACGAATAATTTTATCAACGACTTTCAATTTGGTTTTAGAAAGAACAGATCAACAATTGAAGCCCTTGTTTGTTTGGCTGAAAAAATATATGAAAATATAGAAATAAAAATTCAACTGACTCATATTTAAACTTTAACAAAAGCTTTTGATAGCCCATAGATCATGATATATCTACTTAAACAAAAGAATAAGATGGGAATCAAAGGAAACACACTACATGGTTTAAAACATATCTTAGTGGAAGATTCAGTATGTGAAAATAGTGAAACATGCTCTGAAACCACTAACAACAACTTGCGGTTTCCCAAGGATCTATTCGGAGGCACCATTTATTATTAACATTTGTATATTTAGCAATTATTTGTTTTTACCCAACAGAAATCTTTCATGTCTCTTTGCTGAGATATTATCAATAAATTAATAAAGGATAAAAACTCCGGCTACTCTATCACTAAAAGCAGCAGACGGTCTTAATAAGATCACAACATGATAGATTCTAATAAACTTTCCACTAAACTTGCAAAAAACATCATACATCATAATAAGCAACAAACCAATAGCTGATAATTTCAACATAAAACCCACCTTAAAGGAGTTTGACTTTGATAAAGAGTCAACCACCACCCATACTAAAAATAACTTTTGGGTACGTTTAGATGAAAAAATGAAATGCTAGAAAATCAACCAGCTAGTGAGCAAACTAGCGAAAATATATGTATATACTAGTCAAAATTGAAAAAATATCATTCCGTTATATATATTGAAGAAGATATACTAATGCACATATACACCCACATCTATATATTGTCTTCCAGTCTATGGCATAGCTAGGCAAATCAGCTATTAATTCGGTATTTTGATGCAATAATTCGCTTCGACCCTTGCCGATCTGTAGTTAAGACCCCCAAACTAAAACACTCTTATGAGCATTACAGCAATCCTTTATTTTATATATAAAAATCTTTATAAATAATCATTACATTTTGAAGACCTATTGAAGTTACTCTATTAAAGGAACAGCACACACAAGATACTACAAAATAAGGCATGTAACTTCCTAATATCTAACTTTCATAAAAACACCAAATTCAAAAGAGATATTAATCTTAAGAAGAAGGCCCACGTCAATTCCAGCATTTTTATTTTTTGTTTTTTTTTTTCTACTATGGTCTTGAAATTCCATAGCTAAGCAAGCGTTAGCTATACTATTTCTACGTGACCAATAAGGAGGATAATCCTACGAACATGCTAATATTTTGCAAATTCTCATGATATGCATTTACAATTTATAAATCACAAAACCTATATAAATAGAGACACATGAATACATTACTTAATATTGAACCATTCATATCAAGTAAACCATCAAAACAGCTGCATAAATGAGTACAATAATATTACTATTTTTAACTTTTTAAAATTTTTATTTTATTTTTTTTTTTTTTTAATTTTTTTTTTATTTTTAATTTTTTATTTCTTCTTTTTTATTTTACTTTTTATTTTTATTAATTTAATTTATTTTTTATATTTTTAATTTTTTATTTTTACTTGTATTTTTATTTCTTTAATATTTTTAATGATTCTCTTATTATTAATTCTTATTATTATATTATTATTAATTCTTTGCTTTATGCACAACTAATTTTTGTTATTATTAATTTTATTAATTATTATTATTATTTAATTAGTATAATTTATTATTTATATTCCATTCAAATTTATTATCCATATTATTATTATTATTATTATTATGAGTATTTATTTTTATTTTATGTTTTTATTTTGCTTAATTTTATATTTTATTTATTTTTTATTTGTACTTTTTATTGTTATTTTTATGGTTATGGTTATTGTTATTTTTATTGTTAATGTTATTGTTATTGCGTTATTATTGTTTATGTTATTTATTAAAAGTTATTATTATTTACTTCACTAACTAATTATTATTAATATTATTATTATCATTATTATTATTTTTATTATTATTATTATTCTGCTATATTAATATTTTTTCTTGTTGTAATGTTAATCATTATTATTTTATTATTATTAATAATATTTCTATTGTTATTAGTGTTATTCTTCTGGACTCATAAAAGATATGTCGGCCTCTCAAATACTTTTTCATGTTATTATTATCCATTTTGGATTTTTTTGATTATTATTATTATTATTAGTTATATTAATTATTATATTATTATTATTATTATTATTAGTTAGTTATTATTATTTTAATTATTATATTAATTTATTACTTATATTTTCTCTTCTTGAAGTTCTGATAACTATGAATAATTAATACCCATTATTATTATTATAATTATTTATTCTATTATTATAAATTTTCAAATTATTATACTCAAATGTTCACTTATATTAATTACAAAATTATTTTTACTAATTATATTATTATTATTTATTATTATTATTATTATTATTATTATATATTTATTATTATTATTATTATTATTACTGTGTATTTAGTATTGTGAAATTTCACTATATATTCTCTTTTGAATATTACATCGTCTATTATTATCAATTCTTATGTTATTGACGCTCTTTATTCTTATTCTTTATTACTATTAAATTAACAATATTCCTTATTACCAACTTAATGATTATTATTATTCTTATTATTCATAGCACTCCAATTGTTTGTTCTTGTTTATTATTATTATTATATTATGTTATTATTATTAATATTATTATAATAATTCATATTATATACTATATTATAATAATTATTAATTTATATTAATTATAGTTAAATTTAATTAATTAAATGAATTTAATCATTATAATTGTTATTATTATTAACTTTTATATTTTAATATTTTTTAATTATTATTATTATTATTAATTATTATTATTATTATTATTAATTATTATTATTATATTAATTAATTATTATATTATATTATATTACTATTATGAATAATAATTATTAATAATTTTATTATAATGTTTAGCAATGTAATATCAACTTTAATTATAAACTTATTGTTATTAATCTCCATACCTAATGATATAACATATGTGTTGCCAATTAGTAGACACCCCCCTTTCAGATACTAGGGAATTATTTGGTTATTATAATTAATTTGTAAATATAGTTCGTAAAATATTGTACTATGTAAGCAATGTAAATTTTCATATCTGAATAATGGTAGCAACAAAATTGAAAAATAATAAATTTTTTTTATTATTTAAGGTATAATTTGATATTAAAAGTCCTCTTTTATAAATTTAATCTAAAATTTTTTTTGTTTTGATACAAATTTTTTAAAAGATTCATTAAAAAGGTCGCTCAACGCCTAAAGTAGTAAAAAGTATAGCGCAAACACCATACTCCATCTCCTTCCGCCATTCCATGTTCCACTTATTCCTTTCGTCTATCGCGATTACATGTATTTTGTTTAAACATTACAGTAAAAGTAAGCTTCCTTGTATAAATATTACATAAAAATAAGCTCTTTACATGAACAAATTTATTAAAAGCGTTTTTGTTTTTACGAAGATTGTCATATCTTTGATTTATTGAGAAATATAAATTATCAAAATATCACCAAATCAACAAAAGTGGAGCTTCTCAAGCCTCTACCCTTGTCTCATAGCTCCATATTTATGTATCAGTTTTTTAGTATGTAACTCAGTGATAAATTCTGTCTTTTAAACAAACATCCGCACCATAAATGTTAGAAGTCTACATCTGTCTTCATGAATAAATGAAACCCTTATCACATGCACGAATGTCCCAAATTAATATCTATGTTCGCATACAAAAATTCCAGGTATTTGCATCCTCATTCGCGTGATCAAAATCTGCTTAAAATGTGCATCTTCATCCGCAGTTACAAATGTCAGATATCCCCAACTTCATTGGCGAGACCAAATATACGTCACCCCATTCACAAATGCCAGATATCCGCATTCACAAATTCTTAAAATTGGCAGTGGACAGTCCGCAATTCGCAAATGCCCAATATATCCGCCAATGAATGGCGTATCATGTATTTCCGCTTTCACGCGCATTGTAAATAGTCCAATCTTGACAAGATTTATCTTTCACTAATCAGAAAAATAAGATTAAGACAAGTTCATATTATCGTTACTCTACCCTTGAAAATTCAGAATCCTAAAATATTGCACAATGGTAACTCTTCTTTAAACTATGCTTATTAATTATATGGATAGGTTTGTTTAATACTTGACACCATGTGCCAATGATCTTTGCAGGACATAATTAGCTTTTAATGTAATGACCCTAGAAAAATATATCGAACACAATATGTAATTTGAGTGGGAAATTCTTTATATATATATATAATATATATATATATATAGTATATAATATATATATAACATATGATATAGTATGATAGTATGAGTTACGTATATATAAGTATAATAGTTAGTATATATATATATATATGTTTATATATGAGTTAGTTATATAGTATATTTATGTTATATAGTAATTGTGACCATTCAATGATATGAGATGGGTCGAACTCCGTTTGATGACTACTTTCAGTTGTGTTAGGTGTTAATTTAGGGTTAGGTTTTGGTTAAGTGTTAAGGTGAGGTTTATATTAAATGGTAGGTTACCGTAGTTTGTAATGTATTCTACCTATAAAAACTTATTGAAATTTACGCATAGCAGTGTTTTTATTGATCTTTTCGTTCCTGGAGGTTTAACCCTCGTTATAAATAGCCATATATTAGGTATGGTTTAATATAGTATATTATATGTTATATAAGCGTATATATATAATATATATTATATTATATAATATATATATATACATATTAAAATATATAGTACGACTGATTATTTACTTTCGCACTATATTTATATATTGGTTCTTGTATGATATAATTGGCCCTTTAGGAGTTCTTTCTCTTCAGTTGTTATGTCATTTTCAATTTTTTTGCCCTTTATATCCTTAAGGTATCCTGAACGTTATATTAAATTATGATAGAATTTATAAATTTAAATAAGTGCAGAAGCTATTATCAAAATACTATATAACGTTTTGTTCTTTTAGGTTCAGTTTTATAATATTATGAATTTCCTTTGGAAATCTTATTTGTAACAAAGCTTTTTATTTATGCGAATGATTAATGATTATTTTTAATATACGATGCATTACCTGTAATGATTCATATTATTATGTATAAACTTTTAAGACTTTTCAATATCCTGTAATGAAAAATCTTCACAAATATTCTTAGATTTCTTAAAAATTCCTTATTATTATTAATTTGATTTTTTGTCTAAGTTCGCAATTTATTTTAAGCGTTTGTTTCTAGGATTTTAATCAGATTATTAATTATGAGTTCATTACTATTGTAATTTGTGTATGTTTTATTTTAAAAAAAATCCAACCCCGGACCCTCTGGAGAAAAGCGAAAAGAAGGTCATCCTGCGTAAAGCAGTAAAAAGACTGGGTGGATGATATATTTACCACCATATTCCTTATATATACTTATATTAAACGTTATCACAGAAATATAATTATATCTATTTTATTAAATATTTATATAGTATTAACCTTTATTATTCAATTAGACTTCTGTGATATGTTGGTATATGGTATTACTATTATTACATCTACTCAATAAAGAAAAGATAAAAATATATTATAAAATTATCAAATAATCAATTATTATATATAATTACTATTATAGTTTTAACTACATATATAGTATATAATATATATATATATATAATATATATATAATAATTATATGATATATATATATCTATATATATAGTAAAGAACACGGTTAATAACATTTTCTCTAAACAAAATTTTTAACAAATTTATTTCTAAGTAAACCCAAGAACGTCCGAATATGGTTTAATTGGTTAGAAAAGGTGAGTGATCTAGACGCAAGAAGTTCCAAAAGTCATAAATATATTTTACTATATAGTATATATATTATTATATATTAATATTATATAATTAGATTGTCAACAATAGTTATATATAATAATACCTTATAATATATATATAAAAAAGCATTTACCCCTTACTATATATATATATATTAGTATATAATCGATATTAATATGTAATATATTATATATATTTATACACATATATATCAAAAAAATATATAGTCATTACTATATACTATATATATTATAATATATTATATATTAACTAATAATATAATTATATATATATGCTATTTTATATAATAAATACTGTATATATTATTTAGATCATATATATATGATATATTACTAAATATATTAATTATTTATTACTATATAAAATTTAGTAATATATAATCTTATAATTAATATAAATACTATATATAATATATATAAATATATCAATATAATTATTAGTGTACGCAACCCTTATCCTGGTATATATATATATTATTACACAATTATCATGATTATATTATACTATAACATATGTACTAAATAAACTAAACTATATATATATATTATATATTAATATAAGTAATCAGTGGCGGCTTTTTGGGGGTAGGTAGAGGTAGGCAACGCCTACTTGCTTAGTGAACCCAAAATATTAAAAAGTAGCAATAAATATAATAATATATATATTATATATATATATATATATATAATATATATATTATATATATAATATATATATAAATATATATATATATTATATATATATATAATATATATATACTATATATATAAATCTCATTCGAAGGCTCCATGAATAAGGCCGCGACCTAAATTTTATTTTTCACCTTGTTCCGATTTTATTTTATATAGTTTCTATTTATTGTTTGTGGCTAGTGTGTTTCTTTGTCATGTCTTATTCGTCTATTACTATTATGGTACTCTTCGTTTTCTCTTTACTTTTTCTCTACCAATCTTTAGTACATCTAATAGCAATGTTAATGTTTTTTTTTCTTTGTTTCAATTATTAGTGACATTCTCTTTTATGCGATTTTCTTATTAGTCTAGACTTATCAAGTGTCCTTAATATCTAAATTGCCTACCTTTTTCTCTTCTAGTTCAGTTCTTTATCGTTTACTGAGTTTCTTGGTTAATACCTTAACACTTTGGGGATTCCCTTTTTTTTAAAATTATTAGGGGCGGATTCACTGGGCAACGTTACTTCTCTGAGTCAGAAAAATAACTCCGTTTTCTTTGTCTATGGCAACCTCTGTGAACTGGCAGATATCGACATGAGCAGTCTATTTTTTTTTAAAAAAAATTGATGCTTTCCTTATCTATCTAATGTAAGTACAAAAATATGAATTTTCATATATAATATATATATATATATATATATTATATCTCCATATATACTAAGTAATATTGACAATATCTTATTATTATATTATAATATATATATATAATATATATATATATATATATATATATATATACCATATTATTTATTTTATAACTATACTATTAATTTTAATACTATATATATATACTACTATATACTTATTATATATATATATATATATATTACAAATATATATTCCACTACCAGAAACTACTACTATTATATATATAATAATTTATTTACATTTTCTTCCCTTTACTATCCTATATATATATACATAGTTTATACTTGGACATAAGCGCCTAATAGCTTTGAATTTTTCTATATATATTATTTGTTTGCCATACTCAAGAATTGGACCTAGGAGCCGGCCACTGACTTATATATAACTTAAATAAATATTATATTAATTAGTAAGGACAACTATATATATATATATATATATATTAGTATATTATATATATAAACATATATCAATATTACTATATATATATCATAATATAATACATATTTATTAATATATATATAAACTGTATATATATACTGTGTTATATATAATATATAATATATATATTATATATATGTACTCCTAATATTATATTTACTGAGTTCCTTTTTATATTACATCTTCTTAATTATATATATATATTAGTATATAGTACTTAGTTTTTGACCTTTTCATAGAATGTTATTATTATTAATATTATATATATTTACTTTATAATAATATATAACTAATACGTTATATATGACTATTATTTATAAAATATACTAAAAGTAAGACTAATATATTATACACAGTCTAAAGCAACAGGAGTTTTTAATATAACTTAAACAAAACAACTATTGAGTCTAATATAAATTTTCGGCCGTACCAAGAAACAACTCAAGCAACTTTTCTTGAAAGTGTAGAGGTAGTTTAAATCTTCCTTTTTTTATGGGAATAGGCAAAAAAACCAAAAAAATGGTGTCACATTAAGAAAAATAAAAATATATATAAATATATTCTCGAGGGTAGAACAACATAAAAACTATGAAGGCCAAAAGAAAAAAGAAAATTCCCATGAATACAAACTCTTTGGAAGCAAAAAAGTGGAACTAGACTCTTTTTTTTCCCCTTTGCACAACTTTAGGCTTTTGGAAATAACTAACACGCAATGGTACACTTTCTTTTTTCTTTCCTTTTACTTTGGAATACACATATGTACGTCTATTTAATTTAATGTATATTTATGTATAGTGTACGTGGTATCTGAATTTAAACCAAAGAGCTGGTGTCCGCATAAAGGTCGGTCTATGGTTCGGATTTGTGTGAAGTTACTTTCCAAAGAATTTTAAGTGTTCTTTTTCCTCTTTTCCTCTTTTAGTAATACCAGTACATTATTTCCCTTTATCATTTCTCATAATGATCGTATTATATTTTTGTGTATTATATATTAATTATTTATGTAGTTAAGTTATTATACTTTATATTTATTCTAGTAATTATATTATATTATATATTATATATTATATACATGCCTTATATAATATATATAATCCATAATATATAATAATAAGTTAAATATAATATTAAATACTTACAATATATTAGTTATTATTTATATTATAAATATTATTAATATATTTTTATATTAATATTTATTTATAGTTATATATTAATTAATATAGAAATTAGATTTTAGAATAAATTAAGTATAACAATGTACTATTATAGTATTATACTACTATTATAATAATTTATTATATCCTATTCCCTATTTATTAAGCTTTAACGCCTCGCAGTTTTAATTTAAAATTAGCAAAACTATTTAGCTTCGATAAAAAAATCACAATATAATATTAATCCCTCTCTACAAAATACAACCTATTAATAAAACTTTGTACCTAGTTTAAATGAGGTAAGCTAAATTAAGAGTGTTTAATCAACTACATATTTTCTATATTTTAAAAAATTTATAAATTTAAAAATGGTATAAACTATGTATTTTATACCTAGTTGTGTTAATAAATAACGTAATTAAAAAATAAAATGTAATAAAATTTAAGAGTGCAACCCGATATGCCCTGCGTGGCTTAATATCCTGCCCAATAACCACTAATAATTATTAGCTGATTTTCCATATTTTCTATACTTATTATTAATTTAATGGATTAATTCTCTAATTGAAAAAGAAAAAAAACTTCATATTTAAAAATATTTAATCTCATTGGATTACATATTGGGATAATATCCAGGACATGTTGATTATTATTATTAATTATTCCCCACCACAAGGAAAGTGCAATATGCTTCTGCATTCATTTCTTATTTGGATTCCCATCTTCATTCTCAATATAAGAATGCAGATATAAATATCCGTAATTAAAACAAATGCATGAAGTCCACTTATTTACTTGTTCGGAATTTACTCTATATCCGTACTTAAGTATCCCTGAAGAATCTGCATCAAGCCAACGACCAAGTATCCCGGCATTTGCAATAACAGAAATTTTTTTGGAAAATTCCTCCTGACAACAAATGTTATGATTATCTCAATGCGACATCTCCGTGTGTTTCACACAAGTAAAGCCTGAAATCGTTAGAACACGAGTATGACACGGAAGTGCGTCACAATATAAACTAATTTACGTATATTATTAATTATATGAATTTCATATATAATAGTTCGCATCTTATTATAGTTTGTATCAATAATCATCTGCCTGTTATCTGCAGCATCAACCGCATCTACAAATTCCAGATATCCCATCCGCATTTTTTACGAATTAGTATAATATCCACCAAACCTCGTTCACAGATATTGTCAGAGTGTAATCCTCATTCAAAATGCTTAAAAGTTTGGCAGATGCCCATAACGCGCTTTCACCAAAATGCGCGTACATTTGAACTAATATCGATAACATCATTATTCGCTCTTCGCCCATTGTTAAAGATTTCTCTATATCTAAAGAAATAGATTTCAAAGGCATTTCAATTACTCTATTTTGGAATAAAATGCCTTTAACTTCTTTCAGCAACTTATCATAGGAAGTAAACTTCTTAAGTATTGACAATTCAGGAAACATTCAAAGGACGTTTAATTGGATACCTAATTTGTTAAGGCTTCCTAAAAATATATTGCGACCACAATATGTAATTAAGGTGGGAAATAAATCTTTATAATATAGTAGTATATATTTATATACTATAATATTATGATTATTATGTATTAGTATAATACATATTATATATATATTATAATAATATATATATATAGTATATTAATTTAATATTATATATATATATATATACCTCTTGAATATACTTAAAATATATATATATAGGATTATATAATATATACAATAAATAAGGTTCTTATAAAAAATTAGGTTTTACTAACGAATATATATAATATTAGTATTAATATTTATATATATAGCTACCGAGCTTAGTATAATATAGTATAAATTATTATAGCAAATATAATATATTGTTAATAAATATATTATAGATATTCTGAGAACTATTATATCGTATTTCATAAGTTGCCCGATAATATTATTTGATTAATTTGATTATATAAGTAAATATAATTATAAATATATTATATAAAATAATAAGACACACCGTTATTTCATCAAAGATTTCAATATCATATTATTGTTGATAAAACAGTATGTATAGTATATATTATTGATTATATATATTTCATTTTAGAAATAATATAAAAATAGAGAGAAATATTTTATATAATATCCATAGTTAATTATAAATATATATAGAATCAACGTTGCTATAAGCAAAGTTTACTGGCTTTTTGATTTGAATTAGCACTATTTATATATATATATATATATGTATATTAACTATAATATATATATATATATATATATATATATATATATATATTATAAATATATGATTAATATAATATTCTATGACAGTAGTATATATATATATATATAGTATATATATATAATATAATATATATATATAATTTATATATATATATATATATATATATATTATTATTATATAATATAATATAGTGCTTCAAAGGTCTATTTATTCATATGGTGTTTATATAACTAACAAACTCTTTCCGAATTAAATTTGAGTAGTTTTCCATCAAATGAAAAACAAATTTCTTTCTTTCTTTCTTTCTTTTCTTCTTTCAGAACATCAAAAAAAACAAAAAAAAAATTTGGTATACATGAAAGAAAGAAGGAAAAAAAGTATATATTTGAGGGTAAAAAAATGAAACTATGGAACCCGCAAAAGAAAAAAAAATTCCAAATGATACAAACTGGTTTGGAAACAGAAAATGGAAAACTGACTTTTTTTTTTCCTTTGCAACTTCTTTTGTGGATTGAACTGATCTGCATGACAGATGGACAACTTTTTTCATTTTTTTCTTTCTTTTACTCCTGGATACACCCATTGTACGTCCTATTTGAATTTAATGTATATTTATGGTATATGTTACGCTGTGTCTGAAATTTACTAATGAGTTTGGTGTCGCATAAAGGTGCGGTGAATTTGGTTCGGATTGTGTGAAGTTACTTAATGAATTTTTAATGTTTTTTTTTCTCGTAGTTTGCATAGTACTTTGTATAATTTAATGACTTTGTATAATATATATAGTATATAGTATAATATATATATATATATATATTATATATATATATATATAATATTATATATATATATAATATGATATATATATATATGATATATTAATATGATATATAATATATATATATATATATAATATAATATATAATATATGATACACAGAATCTTGTCTAATTATGCGTGAGCGATTTTATCCAATGCGATTGCAATGAATCCGAACCACATTGTTTATTTGATAAAAGGTCAAAATAAATAATAAGCTTTGTAATAAAAGAGCTCCACTACCTTAAAAAATATTAAAGTAACTTCCTAATTATTTATTTAAAATCTTGTTATATTGTTTAGTATAACTTAACCTACCAAGACTTATATTAGTGTATAAATTTTATTTCACTTTCCATGTTTCAATAAACAAAACATGTTAAATAATATAAGGATGCTTTGTAACTTAAAAGTAAATGAGAAAAAAAAAAAGTTTAAAAAACTTTTTCCCTACGCTCTGTTATTACATTTTTGTTAATATAAAATGAATTCCTTAAAAAAAAAATTATATTCTCTGCTAAAAATTTAATCATAGATAATTGACAAGCCCCTATATATATATATATGAAAATGTATTTATATCTGTATCTAAAGATATAATTTTGTGTAGGTGAATATTTACAGTACGTTAAATTCTTCTAATATATATATATATATATATATATACTATATATATATATAGTATTATATATATATATATATATAATATATATATATATTATATATATAACTTATATATATATATATATATATTATATATATAATATAGTATATATATATATAATATATAGGTATAAATAATATATATATATATATATATATATTATAGTATATATTAAAATAATATGTATATATGTTTGGATAGAAAATGTATTTAATCTGTATCTAATAGATATAATTTTGTGTAGGTAATATATCCTTATGAGTTCACGGCTGCAGTGAAGTTTGGGGTTTTGTTTTTATTTATTTTTTCGTAAATTGTTTATTTATAATACTAACAACATGTTCCAGTGGGAATAGTTTTTGTTTCTTAAGAAAATTTTAATTAAAAAAAATAGATTTAAAAGTTCTTCATCTAATTTTCAGACATTGGATCAAAAAAAAATTGATGCCTGGCACCGTACCGGGAAGCGAGGAAGACCTATAAGTTTTTCTTTCAAAAAATAAGAGAAAAAAAATTTACGGGCAAATTAGATTTCCATCTTGTTTAGGTATAAGTTAACTGCATCGTCGATCCATATAGTCTTAGGTTGAGTTTTCCTGCATCGTCCGACATCCATATAGGTTATTTTTTTACGCCCTCGAATAGTTCAGGTTTATGATGAAATGGTGATACGAAAAATGAATAAAATCAATATATGAAAAAGAAAAAATCTTAATATAGGATCTGATTAAAACAGTTGTCGGGTTTTAACACCAAAAGGCATCTTCCAACTGATTTATAAAAAGAACTTTTTTGCTTTTAGAATTTTTTCATTTTTTTAATATATTTTTTAGTATTTCATATTGCTCATTCCCAGCTTAGAACTAATTGGCTAATGTGTTGTGGGAGAGGCCGTTATATATATATAGTAATAGTATATATATATATTATATATATATATATTATTATATATATATATATAGTATATATATTATATATTATTGTAATAACGTAATATATATATATCAAGGGCGTTTCCTCCATAGGTGCTAGGTGTGCACCGCACACAACGCCTATAAAATCAATTAGTTTTTTTGTTTTAATTGACCGAATTTAGATATAGTGGGAATATCGTTTCAAAAAGATAGAGTTTTTGTTAACACGATTTATTTCAATAGAATATATTAGAAAATTGAAATCTCTAGACTTCCGATATAGCCCTATTATAGAAGTATGTTTACCGGGTTATCAAAAAAAGGAAGCTTTTTCAAGGTGCTGCTAAAGAAAAAAATTCGAACAGCTTATGACTCTTCGTCCGTGTCTCCGTGCTTTTCACGGTCGTTCGTCACTCTTCTCGTTTTCTGTTCTTTCAAGAATAGCTTAAAAGGGTTGCTGTTTAATTTCCCGCACAATGGATTTTTGAAAAATGAGACTTTTTTTAATTTTATATTTTAATGTGGTTTATATATATATATATGTATATAAATATAGTATTATATATTAAGTATATATATATATATATAGTATATTATATATATATATATATTAATATAGTATATATATAGTATATTTTTATAGTCGTCTGGGAACTGGATTAGGAAAAGAATTATATATATATAATATACATATATATAATATATATATATATATATATATATATATATATAGTATATATATATATTTATGGAATATTACGGTATTCATATCTAGTAAGTAATAATGATTAAGTATTTATATATTATAGTATATGCACATCCCTATCCTCGCTCAAGGATCATCGGAAACGCGCACTGATATAGTATAAATATATATATATATATATTATATATATTATATTATATATCTATTCATAACGGGGTGAACCAACATTGATGAATTTTTTAATATATATATATATATATATAATAAATATAATATTATATATATCGGTATATAATACTATATATATTATTATATATATATATAATATATTTATTATATATATATATATATTAATATATATATTTCGTATATATAGTATATATTATATAATACATATAGGATATGGGCAGGGGCTACGGAGCCGCATAGATTGTTATTAAAGCCGGGAGTCGGACCACAAAAAAATTGGAGTGTAACCGGGGCATAAAGTTTTTGAGCCGAAGCTCGAAGCTGGGTAAATAAAAAAGAAATTTACTTGGAAGCCTAAGCTGGAGCTGCAGAAGTTGTAATGATGTACCTGGAATCCAAGGAGCTGAAAATTTTTAAAATTGTGGAGTTGAGCGGGAGCCGAAGCCTAGGGACGGGAAAAAAATTTACTGTCCATGATCCCCTAGCATAAAAAGTTTTTAGGAAAATAAAAGAGTATAAGAGTTGACCTGAACCAATTTGATCTAAACGTTTCGTATTCCCACAACTTTTTTGGACCTGATCTATAATAAATTGATCTAAACATTTCGTTATTTTCAAAGATTATCTTGAAGCTCGACATTCATTCGAATGTATCGTCGAGAGATACTGGCTTATAGTTATATGTAACTGAACAGTACATCTAATTATTCTTAACTATGTTAAATCGTATGGATGTTTAGCCCTTTACTATTGAAATTGTAATGTTTTCAAAAAGGTTTTGTCAATAGACTCAATGAATTTATGTTCCAATCTTTAAAAAGGGTTCAGATGCCATCCCAACCTGCGAACATAAAACTTTTTTTTATGTTTACAGGGTACAATTTTTTTAAAACCTAACGCTGAAAATCTTTGAATCTGTGGATATCTAGACTGAAAATTCTTTCATCTTGCAAAGATCAGATTGAAAATTCTTTTGGACTTTAGTTTTCCAGAACTTGTAAGATATTTTATATTAAGAAATTCTCCCTTGTGTTCTTGGGATTTCCTAAACTGAAAATTCTTTTATCTTGAATATTCAGATTGATATTTACCGAAAACCCTTGCATTTGTTTACATTTAGACTAAAAATTATTATATCTCTGTGGATCTTTAGACTTAAAATCCTTGCGGTCGTAGATCACTAAGACGAGAAAATCCCTTTCGTCTAAGTTGATCACTAGATTGAAAATTTCCTGTACTTTGGATCTTTGCCGATTAAAATCTTTGTAAATCTGTATTATGTTTACACAAATCTTCAATCATATGACAATCGAGAATTTTTTATTTGAGATTTAACACACAGTATTGTTCGTCCTCCTGACCCTCAAACATTATTGTTCAGGTGTCTTGCGAGTTTTTGTGTTGGATCTCCTCTCCTAAACAGAAAATTAAACATAAAAGATTAATAAACTTATCGAACGCATTTTTCCATTCAAAGTTAAGTTGTGCCTGCCGTAAGTAATGAGTTAGGTAATTATGAAAGTAAAATTAGCTTGTAGTATAAGTGGTAGTATAGAAGTTATAGTGTTTAATATATAATCACTAGTAATTGATCAGCAGGTTTAGCAAATATGAAGGGCAGTACTGGGCAACTATAATCTAATTATATAATCTTCTTGCAATTTCTTTTAAAAGAGGCTACATTACGGGCATTTTTTCGGTTAACATTGAAGTATTTTAACGTTTATAACATTTGTTAATTCCTATCAAATACGTAACTTTCAGCAGGACACACACACACACGCACACACCAGCACAGAGTATTTTGACACACACACACAGACACACACAACGACACACACACTTCAACACACACACACACACACACACACACTACACACATTCGTTCTCAAGCAAATATTTACTAAATTTTTACGAAATTTTATCCTTTTTGGAAATTTCATATAGCCCACTGGCAAATGATGAACGAATGTGCTGATTTCATTTGAATTCGAACATAGCCATCGTTTTGGATGTATGACAATTTTATAACCAACAATCGATGGAAAACAATTGAGGTATATCGTAAAACCCATGCCAAAGATATAAACAAACATTTGTCAATGGACCCATTTATTAATATTTCTGTGTTCGCCTGTCGTCTTAAAATATGTCGGCGAATAATCTGTGTGGTAAACCTCCTTTAATTATTACTTAGGGTTTATTCCTCCTCTATCTTTTCTCCTGGATGGGAAAATTCTCCTTCTAAGAATCTATGGCAAAGTGATAAGCTAACCTCAATAAAATAAATGCCAAAATATCTCTCCCACGTTTAATAATTTACATATCAAATATTTTGCTTTTAAAAAATATAGGTAAAAATAAAATACGATTTCGCAATCAAAATGAATGTTAATATAATAATATATATATATATTATGTATATATATTAATATTATTATATATATTATATATATATATATATATATATATATATATATATATATATTATATATATGATATTTATTATATATATATATATATAATATATATACTCTTTTAAATTCTGTATTTTTATTTATTATATCTTTTAATATTATTTAAAGTATATTTTTTAAATATATTAATATATTAAATATATTGATGTATTAACATAGTTAAATATATTAAATTTTAAACTATATATATTTGTTATAATAATTGAATAATAAGTATTTTAATAATAGTTTATTTTAAATATTATTTTTATTTTTAATCAATTGTTTAAAAAACTTTAAAAAAACGATATTTCAAATGGGGCCCAAGGACAAGAACAAAACTGGTGTTGCAATTGGTAGCTGTCCTTTTTTCAGAAAAATAAAGCCAATTTAAATGTTATATGAAGTTATATATAATATGCAATATCTCATACTTCCATAAATGTAAACATTTAATATAGTAATATGTATTAATATTACTAAAAAATGGGCCAATTTATGTATATATTTGCAGAAGAGATGTTCTGAATAATTTACAATGAAATGATAAATTATATGAGAGCAAATCAACAACTGTCCAAAACAAATTTTTCTTTTAATGTAATTTTACCAGAAGCTGTACTCACAATATTTTGCAAATACTTCACTTTTAAAAAAAGTGATAGGGCGGGAGAAGAGACAACTACCTCACTAATTAACAAACGTTAATTAAAGGTTGCTTATGTGGTTTTAGGTTTTAGTGAAAAAACATAGGTGCATTAAATATTACGCTTATAGTTTTATATACATTGTTTTTTATAATTACTGAGTAGTGACTAGCAAAATGTAGCTTACAGATAGCAGAGGCAATGGTTTTAGTGTTTCTAACCAGTTCATACTTGGTGCTGGTAAATATATATAATAGTATTTATATATATATATATTTATAATATATATATACTATATGTATGAATATTATAAATATATATATATATATATATAGTATATATAGTAATGTTATATATATTTATATATTATGCTCTATAAAGCATATTATATAGAAATACATATTCTTTCGAAAACTAAAAGTTCGCGTCCTAGACAAAACCAAA
Organism: Trachelipus rathkii; assembly: GCA_015478945.1. Taxonomy (NCBI): domain Eukaryota; kingdom Metazoa; phylum Arthropoda; class Malacostraca; order Isopoda; family Trachelipodidae; genus Trachelipus; species Trachelipus rathkii. Next base: position 20,829 of record JABUQX010067588.1, read on the forward strand.
AACTTTTTTCTTTCTCTTTTTTCTTTTACTTTCTTCACTTCTTCAAACATCAAAAAATACAAAACAGAAAATTGTCTCATTTAAGAAGAAATTATATATTAATATATATATAAGGCCGGCGGTAGAATAGGTCATAAGTATTTGGAGTGTGAGGATAAGGAGGATATTGACGTGCTATATAATAAGAGTAGTTACCAGCCGTTGAGTGATATTATGTAGTATATATATTATATATATATATATAATATATATATATTATATATATATATAGTATATAAATATATATATAATATATATATAATATATATATAATATTTAAATTATAAATATAATATATATTATTTAAGTAATAAAAATAAAAGAAACTAGAAAACCCAAAAGGCAAAAAAATAATAAATCCATGATACAAACTGTTTGGAAACAAAAATGGAAACTAACTTTTTTTTTCCCTTGCACAACTTTGGCTTTTGAATAACTACATGAATGTAAAACTTTTTCCTTTTTTTCTGGCTTATTTATCACTTTGTGAACGTAAATTATTTACAGTTAATGTATATTTAAATATATAAATGTTAAAGTTTTCTGAATTTACTAAATGAGCTGGTGTCGCATAATAGGGGTCGGTGCATGGTTCGGATTTTGGTTGAAGATTTTAATTGTTCTTTTCCCCCTTTACGTAGTAAAGTACAATGTTCCCTATACTTTTGGCATTATGTATAGTTATTCTCTTCTGTATAATAACACATTTCAACCCATTATTTCTAAAAAAAAATCTTTAACAAACAAAATTAATAGAGCAAAACTTAATAGTTAGATAGTAACAAAATTATAAAATCTATCAATAATATTTCAAGTTTTCAAATTATAATTGAATTTATAAAGCTAATGAAATTTTGCACCTATGTTTAATAATAATTTAAAATAGATTGAAAAACTCAGACTCGCAAAAGATGCAGTTGTAATAATTAAAATAACATATTACTTTAGTTTAATGTATTTAATTACTTTTCGCTTATCCTATTTACATTATTCATTTAATAACTTGCCTTAAAGAAATAAAAAATCATTTATGTTTATAAGTATTTATCGAGATTGATTGCTTATTCGAACATACTATTATATCCCCACCATCAAGCATGCGGAATATCCGCGTACATTTCCTACTTGGAATTTCATGTTCACATTCGACATATGAGTGCATACTTGCTATATAAATACTGGCTTTAACGCAGATCCACTTATTTATTTGTTCGAAATTTAATATATATCCGTATTTAAGTATGCCTGAAATCTGCTTTCACATCCTCATTCACGAAATCCTAAAATCCACATCAACAAATGCTAGACATCTGCATCCGTGTTCACGAATACATGAAATCCTTACCCGAATGCACCAATGTCTCAAATCTATATCCATATTCGCATATACAAATTCAAGGTATTTTGCATTCTCATTCATTTGTTCAAAATCTTAGGCATTTGTATCCGCAGTTAAAAACGCTTGAAATAAACTTCCTTCACAAATGCCAGATATTCCCATTCTAATAACAAATATCCGTAACCACGTTCACAAATTCTACATATCCGTATTCACGAATGCGTAAAATTGCAATTCATATCCGCCATCGCAAATGTCATATATCCGTCTTAAATCAATGCATTATTATTCGCTTTCATGAGTTCTTTGCCTTCATTCAAAACTAAACGAACGATCTAAAAGAAAATTTGTTTGCGTGAATTTATGCCAAAGGTAACTTCTTTTTATAATATAATAGGGGATAGAACTTCTTCAATATTAGAAATCTGATGGGTCTTTAATGGACATAATAGAATAATTCATTATGAACTAATATGTTCTACAAGCTAAATTTTGCCTAACAAAACAAATCAAACATTTTCTTTCTCTTTCTTTTACTTTTCTTCTTCAGAACATCAAAATTAAGAAAAAAAAGATTTTCTAATTTAGAAGAAAAAAAAATAACGCCACTGCAGTTTCCTATTTGAGGTAGAAATAATAAATACTAGAAACCAAAAGGGAAAAAAATTCCATTACAAAATGTTTGAAACAAAAATGGAAACGACTTTTTTTCCCCTTTGTACAACTTTGGCTTTTCTGCCTGCCATGAAACTATTTTTACTGGAATACACATATGTAAAGTCTATTTATTTTAATATATTTGTGCATACATGTTATTTACATCTGAATTTATTAAAAATAAGCTGGTGTCGCATAAAGGTCGGTGCAATGGTTCAGAATTTGTGAAGTTACTTACCTAGAATTTTAATGTTCTTTTTAATTTTACATATCCAATACAAATTTCCCTTACATATTTCCCTTTCTATATGTGGTCAATTTTCTAAGCTTATGTCACAGCTAAAAACAAATATACAAAACTCTCTCCGTAGTAATAAATTCAACTGTTATTTCTAACTCTCTACAATAAAATTATAATAAAACTTATCTATTTAAATTGTAACTAAAATTAGAGCCTATCAATATATTTTCAAGTTTTTAAAGTTATAATTTAAATTGGTATAAACTAGGCATATTTTACCTATTGTTTTTATAATTAAATAGATCAAAAACAAGGACACGTAAGATATATTTTCTTTACTTTTCAATTATCTATTTATTGTTTATTTGATAAAAGAAATACAAAAGGATCATTTAAATTTAAAAAATATTTATCGAGGCTTTGTTGGCTATTCTAGACATGTTTATTGTTATTGTATTCCCACTGTCAAACACAATATCCTCTAATATTTACTATTTGGAATTGCATCTTCACCCTCGACATATAAATGCAGATCAACGAAACCACATTCCCAAACGCATGAAGTCTACTTATTTACTTGTTCTAGATTTACACTATATCAGTAATTTAAGTATCTATGAAATCTATATTAACACCAGCATCCACAAATATTACATATCTACATCAGTTTTTAATGAAAAAATGAAACCGTGCATTCGCATGCTGAGTCAAATACAAATTTATATCCATATTCACAATCACAAATTCCAGGTATTTGCATCCTCATTCGTGTTCAAAATCTGTTTAAATCACTACATCCGCAATTAAAATGTCAGATATCCCCATTCGCAGTTACGAATACCAATTATCCGTAGCCCATTCACAAATGCCAGATATTCGCATTCTCGAATTCCTAAAATTGGCATTGATATCCCCTATCTCAAATGCTATATATCCGCCAGAAATCGATATCATTATTAACTTTGATAAGTTGTAAGATTTCTCTAATCAGGAAATAGATTTCAATGGCATTTCAATTACTCTATTTAAGTATCGGTATAATCCCAAAGGCAATTTCTTTTTATAACTTATTATGTATTTTAAAATATTAATATTTTGTTTACAGACAAATCTTTTTAGAAAACATATGTCGGAAAATTTATTATGATCATCACATTATTTTTATATATATATATATATATATATATATATATATAATATATATGCTATATATACACCATATATATACATACCCTTATATAACATATATATATAATAACTAACTTTATTACTTTATGCTCTTTCTTATATATATATATATATATACATACACTCAGAAGTGTATTATTCAAATGTTTTATATAACTAACAAACTATTCCCAAGGTAAATTTCACAAAAACAAGACAACTCAAAAACTAACTTTTTTTTTCTTCTTCTTCTTCTGAACATCAAAAAACAAAGAAAATCACGTTAAAAAAAAGGGGAGGAAAGAAAATATATATATTTGAGGGTAAAGAAACCACTGAGAAGCAAAGAAAAAAAAAATCCACGATACAAAAATGTTATTAAACAAAAATGGAAACTTTACTTTTTTTTTGCACAACTTTGGCTTTTGAATAACTACATGCATGGAAAACTTTTGCTTTTTTTCCTTTTTAAAATTTAGAATACACATATGTACGTCTATTTACTTTAATGTATATTTATGTATATGTACGTGTATCTAATTTACTAAATGAGTTGGTGTCGCATAAAGTCGGGCTATGGTTCGGACTTTTGTGAAGTTACTTCAAGAATTTTAATATTTTTTTTTTTCCTCTTTACATATTTAATATATACAGTATATCCTTTTATAACTTTACTATATATATATATATATATATATATATACCTGTACCTCTTATTTCTCATGTTTCTTACTGTTAATAAGTAAATAAATTTTGAATATATATGTGACTATGTTAGCCGAATGTTTTTAGGATTATTGTACATATAAGGAGAAAATTAACATTAATATAAAAAAAAGATGATACGTAGGAGAAAAAAAGAGGTAAATGAGCATTTGGAAGGAGGATTTTGTCTTGGGTACATTAAGTTGTTATGAAATTTAGATTATATTTATTTATGTGTAGAACTCTTACGGCGCAGAAGGATAGCTAGCTCTTAGTAAAGTAGATATTATAGAAATGCATGAATTAAGAGTGAAATCTTAGTCTATAAGGATATAATAATTATTGATATAGTGTGTATGAGTGTTGCTATATATATATATTCGTATATGTTGAAATGTGAATGTTTGAGTATATAGATGTAGTATTGAGTCAGATAACACTTCTCAGAAATGAGTCGCGTTGTTACCAATAAATTAAACTGCAATATAAATTCGATGTAATCGGAAGAGGTGATATGATGAATTATAGATGTGAATTGGATTGTTTGATATAGTGATGCAAATATACAAAATTGTGATAATAGATATTTATTTTGGGGCATAAAGGAGATAAAATTATATAGTAAAGTTGAAGGAGGTAATGGGTAGAATAAGAAAGTTAAACCTAAACAATAACGATAAACACAGTAAAATCTCGAAGTTAATTCGATAGACATAGATATTAGGTAGAAATAATTACAATAAATGACGAGAAAGGAGAGTTATTGAGTAGATATATATGATATTAGGATTTGAAATGTTGATATAGTAAACTCAAAAGCAGTTAAAATATTGGAGGGATAATAAATGATATTTCAGAGACGGATATGAGTTAGAGTAAGAAGCACAGATTAATATAGTAATAAATTAATAATTAATTAATGATTAACATTAATAAAATAGGTTGAAGAGTATAGGGGATAGGATTGCTAATACTATGTAATGTATAATAATATATTTAGAGGAATATATTAGAATTTATATTGAAGTGTTTGTAATAGAGTGATTTGTAATATTAAAATATCGCGCTGGTAGTATTTGGGTAAACGTAAGAGTGGATACATAATTGTGAATAGAAAGGACTGTATATGGTGAAGAACAAAGGTGTCTTTAATGATGTGGATAAAAGTTAGAATTGTGTCAATATTCAATAATTTTTGCATTGAACTAATAATGATATTGATATATTAAATAATATGTAGGAGTAGATTAAAAGAATATTATTATGTATTATAATAGGATTATTATGATTGATTTGATCACATTACATGTCCCATGATAGGTAATTTAAATAGGAGATTAAGATCTAAATTTGGCGAGATGTTAGTGATATTGGTTAAGTATTAGTTGATGATAAGGTAATCATTCTGTATAATGGAATCAAAATTAAGTAATGATATAGATACAGAATATTAGTGAAAAATTGACTTGTGTAGTAAGATAATAAAATGGTGGATCATGTATTGAATTTGGTTAGGATATTATTATGAGAGTAATATGTAGTAAGGAGTTTGTAGTATATTGAACTGCATCTATATTGATCTATATCATTTGTATTGATGATTGAGATTATATATGATATAAGAATTTCAGATGGTTCAGGAGTTATGGCAGGATTATTAAATAGGTTATTCGTTTTGACATGAATGGAGATTATAGTTGATTAGTTATTGAGTGGTAAGTGTGTGTATATATCTATTAATATCATTATTGTGGATATGTATGGTTTTGTGTAGGATTATACTGAAAATTATATCTGAATAGATTGTAAGGTTATAGAATATGAATAGATGGATAGATATGTATGATTTATCAAGGGGTATGTAAAAGGAGCGGGTTTGTAAAGATTATATACTCACTCGTTGATTAGTGTATAGTAGTTTGTTGTGAGTGAGGATAAGATCTCAGTGTGAAAGTCTATATGTATCTAGATAAATGGTAGATGTCTTGTCATAGGATATATAGTGTCTGATATTATTATCACAATTATTTAGGCGATATGATGATTATAAGAGAATAGAAAGAAGTGAGAAATTTAGATTACTCTATTCACGAAAGGATGCATCTGACATAGAGATGTAAGAAAATAGTTCTAATAGTTGATTATATTGTAATAGTAGTCTGCTTGGTGTCTTTGATTCGTTGCTGGTGATTCTATCGTTATAATTAGGTGGTTCTAGTTGAGTGCGATAAAGATTGTATTCTGGTCGTACATTTGAGGCTAGTCTGATTTGTTTAACCTGATAGATTTTATATATGTATTATGTATTTTGATGAAGTCGTGAATGCGAATATTGAAATATTCTCTCAAGATATGAGATCTAAAAGATATACTGTATATATATATAGATCTCTCTCATAACAATTAGAAATGCATAAGCGGTCTTAGTAAATTGATTACACGATAGGAATATGAACATATTAGAGTATGTTGGTCGTGTTGACAAGATTGATAGGGGTAAATGAGATGAAGAATATTAAAATGATAAGTATTATGCTGAGATGGTTTGGTTCACATTGTGGAATAGATGAATGATGTCGGATATGGTTTAATAGATCACGGATTGTATATTAGTGGACGAGTGTGTTATTTATTGGGACGACTTCCAGAGCTGAGGAGTTACCGAAGAGATACAGTGGATTATGAGTCGTTATAGATGAATGCGAATTGTACTTGATAATTGGAGTGAAATTTAGTGAAGTTATTGTACTAGTAAGGTCACGTAAGAATATAGGTGCTCATAATTAAGGGTTAGATTTGGCGAGGGGATGTGAGTGAGGTATGGTTAGATGTCCTTACGTTCTAGGGTCAATAGGGATGAATGTTACTTTAATTGATGATTATTCATAAAATTAATGTGATTGAGGAGTCGTCGTACTGTCGCCATGAATGCTTATTTAGGGTGGATTTTCTGACTGTGGATAGAATATTCTCCCTAATTTAATAGGTAGCTGAAGTATTAAGGGGCTTATTATGCTCGTAAAAGGCTGGGCTTTATATATCTTTTCTGAGACTTTTGTCATGTTCTTCATATACTGCTTTACATTTACCAGAATAGCTCACGTTACACGTTACACATTACTTATATACTCTCAATTCTTAGAGTTAGATGATAGAAGGTTAAGTTATAATTAGAAATGAAAGAAAGAATATTTATATATATTATATATATAATATATTATATATATATATATATATATAATTTAATTTATATATAATATATTATAATCATATAATTATATCTATATATATTATTATATATTATATATATATAGTATATATATATATATATATTATATAATATATAATATATATTATATATATATATATATACATACATATAACTATATATATTATATTAATAATTATATATATATATATATATATTATTATATATATATTAATATGGTCAGCCTCTAGAGATAATACCATATTCTCAAATACTACTTATAAGACTAAGATTACCGCTAGGGAATTAGGAATTATCAATTGCTAGGATATGTTACATCGTACCAATTTTTAGTCGGTAATATGTTAAAAAAAAATAAAATTAAAAAAAAAAAGTAAATAAATAAAAAAATATATATCTCAAAACCTACTTTTTTTGTCATACATTGTTATTATATTTAGACGAATAAGTTGAATACATTTTTGGACATCTCTGTAAAATTTTGGATAGGTTAAAATGTAAATATTAAAAAAAAAAAATTAATATAGTTAATACATTATTATTAGTAATTAATGATATAGAAGGCCTCATTATTTAAGAGCACTTTATATTAGAGTTACTTTATCGTTAAATAAATATGACCTTTCTATTTAAAATTATTTAGCAATTTTATTTTTTATACTAAAGAAATACTCATAATAATATTAAGGGTATACCGCACGATGGCAGGAGTCGGGGTCTCCTCGGCTTTCCTTGTGAGATACTAAATTACGAGGTAGGACTAATATCACTAGTATCTCACGGAGGAGGTTTACTGTAGACCCCGCCTCTTTTGAGTATATTGTGGTGTTATTACGACGGGGGTTCTCCGCAACTGTGTTCCGTTATTAGCTTTACGAAGCCACTCTTAAATTGCCTATTTATGATGTAATAACCTTTAACAAATATATATATTATAATTATATACTAATGTCGCTACAGAACCCCCTCCTATATGACAAAATAAATACCAATTTTAATGTTTATAATTATTTATTTTTTTTTCTTTTTTTTTTATTTTTTTACATTTTCCTAACGAAAAATATATTTATTCAAGGATTCCAAAATGTATTTCATTTCCCTGTAGCTTTAGTATAGTTTTTCGAGATAATTAATTTTTTTTTTTTTATTTTTTACAGTTTCCTCGGTAGAAATTTAATTTTGCTTCACAGTTAGAATTGCATTGACATATTGTAATTCCTTTGACCTTAGGTAGCTTATGTTGTAGTTTATTGAGATTTGATTGTGGCTATTACTTTCTAGAGGTTCTAGAGACCTAATATTATATATAATATATTAATTTAAATCAAAAAAGGAATAAATATTAAAACTCTTTATATGATTTATAAATATAGGGCAACAATTATGATTATATCATTTATATAAAATAATAAATAATTATTATATATATTATAATAATATTATTCTCTTTACCTATATTAACAGCATATATATAAATTCCTACCTGTCATTTATGGTTGTTAGCTAATATTGATTATCTACTAAGTTAATACTTCTCACATTATAACCATTACTTATTTATCCTTCCACCCCAAAATTAAATTAGGTCTATGAAATATTTTATTCATAGAAGATAACTTATGTGAATTATTAGGTCATTATATGCAGTGATGATAGTTTTTGGCTGTGGGTACATTGCTGGCTTATATTTTTATTAATCACAAAATATGACTGTATTGTCCAAATTAATTTTAAGTGAGATTTATTAAAAGTTTTTAAAATAGTTATCGATTGAATCACTTTATTATAAATATTTTGTAGACTGTATCATGTCCTCAGCTTTAATCTCTGTTCTCTCTAATCTTATCGTCTTGCACGTAAAGCATTTCGATATATGGTATATATGTGGTTGTACTATATAATATATCTCGCTTATAGCTGTTATATTTTTCATATTATACATTGTGGTTCAGACGAAATTTTAGAAGTTAAGTGATCAGTTGTATATTCTCCTTATTTTAAGATGTTTAAATTACAAAAAGAGTAATTATAAAATGTAATAAAATATATATTTTCAAATTTTATAAATCAAATATTCATTTATAATAAAATGACTACTTCTCCTCTCGAGGAGATAGACATATATTTATACAAACCTTAACATACGGTATTTCTACTTATTGGTTTAACTTACTCTATAGTTTGATTTCATTTAGATCAGTAATAGATATACTCCTCTTGATTAGAACATTCAATTAGTGTTAACCTAATATGAAATAAAGGAGATAAAGGAAGGTTGGAAATTAAGAGATAATGAGAGTATATTCGACGCATGTACTCTTGTCAGAGCGGACCAGAGAATGGTTCACTCGTGGATTTTACAGGACTTTCATAAAAGAGTTTATAGAGTTTCGGAAGGTGTTACACGTTCCCTGGAAGGCCGAGATATATATGTATCTTGGACTTGCTGCAATTCTCTTATAGTCTTGGTGATTTTAGCTCTTGCAGAGATTGTGGATATAAATCTTTCTAAAGTCGGTTGGCAATTTAATACGGTGGAACTAATTACCACATTAACATCGAGGTATTTCCTTCGTGGTCAGTAGATTTCGTATACAGGTTTTCTCATTATCACTCATTTTATTTACTTGTATTTTATAGATATAAGATCTATTGGTCCTTGGCTATTCACGCTGAACTTAATATAAGATATAGATGTCACGGAGTGGACAATATGATTCTTCAGAGAATCAACTGTTCTATATTAAATTCATCAATAGATAAAAATGATATATCAAACTCTGAGGAGCTCCGATAAAATAACATATATAATCAAGTGGTCCCATATACAAATTTATATAACATTAACAATTCCAATCTTAATTTTCGGATAGGTTTTGGAACATATACATAACTCTAATAAACTTTTCTTTTCTTATATTGCTTTAGCGGCACCATCATCGGTAGTATGGTGATCCATCAGAATCAAGTGACTATATTTTTTATATCATATACGCGTAGGTGTTTATTGCTCCGCTTAGAGATTTTACCTCTTGTGGTTTCAACTAAACATCTACCTAAAAATTCTTTACACGACATTAAATATAGGTTTTCCTTGTACCTATTAATTAAATAACTCTTCATTTGATTCGATACTATTCCTTATTTCTCATATATAAATTAAAAATGAGACTCAAGTCATTAAAATAATTTGATAGTTTAAATAATTTGATTTTCAAACTGGGGTGTGCGCACCCCTTGGGTGAGTGCGTTTCGTGATAATCATACCAGGGTGCGTGTGATAAAGGTGAAGATAAAAATCACTAATTTTTATGTGTTTTTTAAGTATTAATAATATATAATATTTAATATTAATTATATATATATAATATATTATATATTATATATATATATATATATAGTATATATATATATATATTAATTAATTTATATTATAACACTTCTTAAGGTGTACCCTCACAAATGACAATTATTTTGTATTATTAATTAAATAAAATATAAAACTTTCAACATGGTAAAATTAAAAAAAATTGTTAGTTATAAAATATTTATACTTTATAGTTTATACTAACATTATAAGTTACCTCCTACTTTGTAATTATAGGGAATTAATTTATTCTTCAACTTAGTTGTGATAGTTTTGTTATACTTTTTGATTTGTAATATTTATCCTCTCTAAATAAAACACATTTAACCGGTACAATCCCGAGAATGGATTTAGCATATGACAAATATATATATAACTTCGTAAGGACGGGCTTATCTACTAACGTAAGAAATTTATGAAAGGAAGAGTAACTTCCTCAGTATTATTATCGTTGTAGTAATATATTGAAATGAGATTGTCAGAACTCATTGTAGAACACCTTATAACCAACCCACATTATATACGTTCTTTTCTATGATTACTTGATTGATTTTTAACTTATACTAAAGTTATTAGTATCTGTTTCTTTATATATTTAGACTTATACTTTTACTATGCTCTAATATCTTCATATTCCATGAAATAATAGATATATTTACATTAAAAATCAACAATCATCATTTTCTACATTGGCAATATTGCCCTCCTCTCTCTTAGCAAAGATTAAGATTAAGAAACTTTGTTTCTATTTATTTAATTATTAATTTATAAGCTGAACGTACTAATAACACAAGGTCTTAAATAGGCTTCTAATCATATTACTTATAATTATTATTATTAATACGTTTCTGATATATTATTATTCCATCCTCTTTATTTTCTGTGACATTCATCTAACTAATAAATATTTATCTCTCCAAAGATCGATAGTTACTCAAAAAATGTTTATTCCTTCTTTAATTCTCCCGTGAGATGGAGACTCATTTTGTTAGGCACTACGTCTTTTAGAGATATATTATAGTTGTTAGTTTTTTTTTTTATATTATTTTTTTTTTTTTTTTTTTTATTTATAGTAAGACGATAAGCTTAGTAAATTTACAAATTTGGAAAAAAAAGTATATCTTATTACTCCATTTTTCAGTAGACCGTTGACTGTTTGTTATATATATTAGTTATATTAGATAGAATATTAGCATTTGATGTTAGCTTCTTCTAGAGCTTTAAGATTCAATTAAATTATTAATATTAATTATTATAATGTATAATTATTATTATATTATTATAATTAATTATTATATATATATATTATATAATATTATTATATATATATTATACTATATTAATAGGATATTATATATATATATATTAGATATATATATTAATTATCTTATAATATATATATTATAATTATTATAATATAATTATATATAATATAATTATATTATTAATTATATATATATATTATTATATTAATATATATTACTATTATTAATATATTATATTATATATATATATATTATATATATTATATATAATTTAATATTAATATATATTATATATTTTATATATATTATAAAGTATTATATAATATATCATATATATTATATATATTTATATATATATTATATAATATAGTTAATTAATAGATATATTTATTATATATATAATATTAATATATATTATTATTAATATATATATATATAATATATTAATATATATATATTATATTAAATTAATATAAATATATATTTAATATATTATATTATAATATTTATATATCATATATATATATATAATATTATTATATATATATATAATTATACATTATATATTAAATAATTAATTATTACTAATTTATTAATTTAATTATTAATTTATATATTATATCTTAATTATTATTGTTTTAATATATGCTATTATATAATTTCAATGTATATGACTACAATAGTCAATCTCTATATACTCTTATTATTAATATTATTTATGATTCTTCAATAACTCATTTGACTATATATACTACTCTGATATCATCTTATGTAAAATTTGGATCATAACAATCTATATACTAGATTATTATTAACTTATACTAATCTATGTATATCACTCTATTACATGTGTATTTGTACGTATTAAAGAAGTAGTATAGTAGATGCTAAGTGAGTGATTGAGATAGTAATAGGTTAGCGCAGTAAAGGGCAGAAATTATTCACTCAGCCAATTTAAAAAGCAAAAGATTCACACAAACCGACACGCAATTACCATCTAAAATATTAAAATAATGCTTATAGTATTATTATTAACCTTATATCTCCAGGCAGGGATGTAAACTTGCATACTTAACATAGTCATAAAATAAAAAACAACCTGTCATTGGATCGAGAAACCTCGAAGGATGATGACACTAAAAAGTAGAGATAATAAGTGGAGTGATTAATTCTAGATAATATATCCGACTGGTTCTATTATCGTTGTGTGGTAATGAGAGATAATTCGCTGAGATACAAATCAGTTTCACACGTCATGGTGTATGCGTAAGCGAGTGTTCAGGAGGTCTTCTTCCTCTGTTAGTCATTAACCCCAACAAGTTATATGAGGCGGTCTCAGGGTTGTCAGATTCAACAAGCTCTCAATAGACAAGAGAAATGGATTACGAGGCTACAACCCGACATTCCATGCTGGGGTTCTAGGAAAGGAAAAGCTCTGGGAAAAGATAAACGCGATTAAGTGAGGAATATTACATCACAAGCATATCTATTGATATTAAACTCAAACTATTACCAAATGGCTAGGAAGCAGCAGCTGGACAAACGTAAGTTGGTGGTGGGGTGAGTGTCGTGGTGTGTGTGTTCTAAAAAGTAGATATGGAGGTGAAAAATATCCAAAGGCGGTCATCGCATTAAGTAAGCATTATAACTCTGGAACGCTATAAGTATATTATAGATAATAATAAAAATAAAATAATTAAAGCATAATTAAAGATAATAATATAATAAATATTAAAATAAATAATTAATATTAATAATAAATAGTATATTATTAAAAACATTAATTTTTATTAAATTAATAAAAATACTTGATGAATCTACTTTAACTAATAATTATTTATAAATATATAAATATAATAGTTATTATATCGTGTACTAAATAACAATAAGTTAATATATGAGTTTATTAAATAAGCAGTAAAATAGCAGAATAGGTTAAATAAACAAGTAATAAGGCAGAAAGTTTAAAGCAGTACATATGACAAAGAAGTTTAATAAGCAGTTAATTGTAGAAGACAGTTATATTATTAAAGCAGTAGGAAGCAGTTCAAAGATTATATAATATTAAAATAACTTAAGCTCATATAAGCAAGTAAATATTATATTAAACATTATTTAGGATATATTATTATATATTACTATTAATTATAGTCTCTGCCTTGTTCGGTGTTTATGGTGTAAAACCAACCTCTATTTGATTTGAATTACTGGATTTTAACTGACTGGCTTTTAAGGGTATGTAATGTATGTGAGTTAAAAAGAAAAGCAGTAAAGCACGTGAAGTTAAAGGCAAATTAACATGGTTAAAGCAGAAAGTAAAAGAGTAAGCTAGTAAAACAAAAGCATATTCTCATCTTAGGTGGTTAGGTAACCATGACATACCTCTATTGATTTAACTGATTTACAACTAATTTGAGCGATGCGAAATGTATAATTTTTTCAAGAGAATTTACGCATAAATTTGAAGTACATAGCTATGAAAAGTTTAGATGTGTTAAAAGGCAGTAAAAGGTAATAAAAACAGTAAAAACAAAAGCATAACTACTATATCGCCCTTTTTTGTTGTTTGGTGTTAGGTTAAACTTCTAAAATTGAATATTTACTTTGATTTACGTTAATTGCTTCCAGGTTTTGCAAACTCCAAATATTGTAAAGAATGATTAAAAATCAGAATTGTAGTAAATAAAATGATTATATTACAGACACTCTGGATTTTTTTTCATCTTTCTTACAATTAACAATTTTAAAAGAAAAGAAAACAGACTTTTATAATAAAAAGTAAAAAGTAAAAAGTATTAGTAAAAAATAATGTTAATAATTATTGTTAAATAATTAAGTTCTGTAATGAGTTACAGTTTAGGTTCGCGAAAATATGTTTTGAATAAAAATGTTTAAGTATGAAATAAAAATGAATGACGTAGTATATATTTGAGAAGAAATTCTTTGAAATGTTTTTTAAGTATGAAATAAAAATGAAATGAATTTAATTGTTATTATTTTTTTCATTTCGCGCGGTGATTCTGACGTAGCTGGGATAGAATATTTGCGCCTGCTGCGGGCGCATGCGGGCGGGCGGGAACGCGGGAAATATTGGGCCTGCGGTGCGAGCACGCGAAGGCGGGCGGGGTAGCGCCGGGATAGTTTGGCGCCTGCGGGCGCAACTGGCGGGCGGGGGGAGGGCGGTCGGGACGGCACCTGACGGTTGGGCGGGGTCGGTGGTCTTCACTGCTGAGGGATTATGCTGCTAGCCGTGTTGTTCAGGGCTTATGATCTTAAGAGGTAGACCAAAAAGATTTGAGTTTCAAAGATGAATCATCAATATAGAATGGTATAAAGATGACTTCATACAAAGATGAAATAAAAATGAATGACCAACAAATTGAGCTTCGAGTGTGTTGGGTGTAAAGTTGTAAGTGTACCTGTTGGGTGTGAAGTGGTAAGTGTATATGGGTGCTAGGGCTAGTGTAAGTGTCTATGGAGAGTGTAGAGCTGCTTATACAGTGTTATAAAAATACTTATAATCAAGTAGTAGGGTGGATAACATTCTGTAGGGCAGCTTGGTAATATAACACCATGATTATCGATATTCCTCATAACTTATTACCTAGGGGTAGACGTCGCAGACCCCCAGACCCCGCGAATCGAACCGAGCACGCCATATTAAAAAAGGGCTATTCGGCGGGGGCTGGCTCATGGAGGCTAGAAAAAGGCGCTTGGAAAAAAGTGGCATACTCAGTGCCGTGGGGGCAACTATGTGGCGACCTCACGTTGGCACTAAAGTGGATGTGTGGGCACTCAACTTGGCACTTTAATCCATTGGTGCAACTCACTTTGGCATGTCATATGGCACTGCTCATTGACCACTTCATTGGCTCACAACT
>JABUQX010067589.1:0-40000 GCA_015478945.1 Trachelipus rathkii
TATATATATTATATATATATATATATTATAATATATATCAGAGCGACTCCTGCACTCTGCTCAGCACGAGTTGGACATTTTAGAACTAATCTATTCTTGCAAATTTCATAATGTTACGATAATATCTCTTATTTTTTTGCCTAAAGTGGTCAAATAAAGAATTTATTTACATAACAAATATATATATAAGATTATGCAAAATTGTAAAAGAAAAAAAGGGAAGAAAAAAACGGCCATTTAAATAACGCTTTAACACATTAAAATAGGACTAATACCCGTGCCCAAAGCAATTGGCGGATATCATATTAGTGAATTTAGAGTATAAAAAATTATTTATAAATACTGTTTATAAATAAAAATGTTTAAATACTAATACATTAATAAATATTATTTTATTTATAAAAATATTTAAAAAAAGAAATAAAAACAATAAAAATATTACTAAAATAGCTTAGAATTATAAATAAAAATAAAAGGTAGCTTGAAATATTATTAAAATTTAAAAAGTATCATAGAGAATTAACAATAAAAAGGCGGTTCCCAAAAATTTTTAAAAAAAAACATAATTTAATGGAACTAACTCAAGTATTTTATTATATATATATATATATATTATTATATATAAAAATAACATAGTATTATAATACTATATATATATATATATATTATATATATATCAATAGTGGTTTATATTATGATTTATAATTATATATAGTATATAAGGGAATATCTGATAAATATATATACTATATATATAAAGTAAAATAATATATATTATATATAATTAATATATATATATATATTATATATAATAATATATATATATACTATATATATATATATATATATATATATATATTATATATATATATATTATATATAGAAGAGAGAATGAGAGAGAGAGAGAGAGCCACGAGAGTAAAAGTAGGCTGGAGTCGGCCACTGATATATATATTAATATATTATTATATATATATATATATATATATATAATATATATTATATATATATATATATAATAATATCATATATATATATATATATATTATATTATATATATATATGAATGAGGACAACAAGGAAATAGGAAGCTTAATCTGGAAGGAAGCGGCGAAAGGTTAGAATGAGAATAAGGGGAATCTGCTTAGAATAATGAATAGGGATGGTGCTTTTCGTAACTCATGAAGTTAATGTGAGAAGTGTGTGGAGGGAAAATTTCGAGAAATCTGCACAATATTAACAGTATGATGAGGTGTTAGTGAATGTGGCGTTTTGATGGTGCAAGAAGGAATATGTATTTTGGGGATGAGGTTATTAGTAAGGAGGAGGAATGGGTTGGGTGAGAAAGTTGAAAGAATGGTAAAAATCTGCAGGTATAGATGAAATTACTATTGAAATGATCAAGAGCGAGGCGAGATGGTGATAATTGGATTTTGGGAAGTTGTGTAAATAAAAGCGTTTATGTGAGGGTATAGTTCAAGGGATTGGGACGAGAGCGGTAATAGTACCCTTGTATAAGGGTTAGGGAGAAAAGGGGAACTGTAGGAAATTATAGGGGAATAAGTTTATTGAGTGTTGTAGCGGAAGGTATATGCTTGTATTTTGAAGGTCGAAAGAGTGCGTCGAGTGACTGAGGGACTGATTGGTTGAAGAACAAGGTGCGTTTAGGAGTGGTTTAGGGATGTGTGATCAAATCTTTACATTGAACAAATGATTGAGAAAATGAGGGAGAAGAAGATAAATTGTATTAGGTTTTATTGGATTTTCAACAGCGTATGATAGGAGTTAATTAGGAAGCGTTATGGAGTGTTTAGTGATATATGGTGTTGGTGGTAGCTTCTGAATGGAATCAAAAGGATGTATGACGATAGTGAAGCGGTGTGTAGAATAAATGTGTCAATGGTGTATTGGTTTAGGATTATAGCGGAAGTAAGACAGGGTTTTTATGTCTCCTTGGTTATTCAATTTGTATATGGATGGGGTATGAAAGAATTTGATGTGGGGATGCAGGAAATGGTTTAGAATGTGTGAGAATGAGTGAGTGAGGTGCCTAACCTATTCATATGCGGATGATTTGTTCTGGTGTGGCGAATTCTGAGAGAGTTTGAGAGGATGATAGAGAGATTGGCAGGGTGTGTAAAAAGGAGCGGCTTGAAAGTAAACGTGGATAAGAGTAAGTTATGGTTGTGAGGAGGACAGTCCCAGTGTGAAGTTATGTTAGATGTGTGAGCAGCTTAGAACAAGTGTCTGAAGTTTAAATATTATTAGGTATATGTTGGTATGAGAAGTGGAACGGACGATGCAGAGTGTAGTAGGAAAGTTGTTGAATGGCAAGAAGGTGTGTCTGTGTGCAAATAAATCGTTCGGTGGAATGCAAAGGCACTAAGTCTTGAGTGTGCTAGGGTCTAACATGAGGGTATGTTTGTTACCTGTGTTATTGGATGGTAGTGAGACTATGGTCTGGAATAAGAAGTATAGATCTAAAGTTCAATGTGTCAGATGGACAATTCTTAGGGTGTGCTAGGTGTGAGAAGAATTGATAAAGAGAGGAATAAACGTATTAGAGATTTGGGTGTGAAGAAAGGGTAAATAAGAGAATAAATGAAAGTATGTTGAGATGGTTGGTCATGTGGAAGATGAATGATAGTAGGTTGGTTAAGCGGATGTATAGTGGGAGTGTGTTGGGAACCGACCGCGCTGGGAGACCGAAAGAGAAAGTGATTGAGTCGGCGAACGAATTGTCTGAAGGAGAGAAATGTGAGTTTGGCAGAGGCGAGAATAAAGGTTGCCATGATAGGAGAGAATGCGGATTTTGTAATGGGGGAGGTTGTGGCTCACTGGGCCAGGGATGAACCGCTTAATTGACGATTTACCATAGTTGAGGGTCCGTCGCGCGTCCCATTGATGTCTAGGGTGGATTTTCGTCTGTGACGAAGCTCTCACTAATAATGGTACAGAGGGGGCCGTAAGGCTTGGCTTTCTTTTCGACGTTTGTCATGTTCCCTACTGTTTTCTTTTCCGATGCTTTGTTACAGCACCTAACCCCCAATCTTGGGGCAAAGAGGAAGGCTGAAGAAGAAAGAAAGAATATTATATATATATATATATAATATATATATATTATATATAATATAATATATTATATTATATATATATATATATATATATTATATATATATATATATAATATATAAATATATATATATATATATATATATATATATATATATATTATGATTTATTATTATTATTATTAATATATTATTATTATTATTATTATTATATTAGCTCATCACCCATCTCCCACATATGCAGGGGTGCGTGTCAGTTGCTGATCGGAATGCTGTTGGCCCTTTACTTGCTATATTCCAAGGTTGTTCAGTTAATTGCAACCCTTGACGGAACTTCCCATCATAAACTATTCTTCTCCAAGTGATTCTATCACGCGTTAATTTCTAATTTCCTTCATCCATACTAAATCCCCTTTACTATTAATAGATCCTTTACTCCCATCAATCCATCTCCATTTGGTTTGTCCGTTCACTATTCCCTACCACTATTTGATTTAAAAACCCCATTCTTAGTTCAATCTATTATCATTTCATTCTAAGCACATGTCCATACCATCTTAATACCCTTGATGTGCTCTTTCCATCAGACATTCTCCTAGCGGCAACATATACCTTATCGTTACATTTCTAATTATATCTCATCTCTTACTCTACAAATATATCGTAAATCTTTCATTTCTAAAACCTCAAATCTTTTTTTTCATTTTATAGATTAATGGCAAAGTCCCACATCCATAGAGAACAGTTGAAACAAATATACACTCAAACAATTTCATTTTTACCTTCCTAGTTAAATTTCCCTTTTTCCATAATTCTCTAAGACTACTTAATACTCTTTCACACTCAGCAACCCTATGGTCAATCTCTTCTTTCATTCCTCCGAAAGCTCCAATATCCATTCCTAAGTAACTAAAAACTGTTTCCCCATTCACCTTTATGATATCCAACCCAGATTGAGAATTGTCTCCTTTTGGTTTTGTACTAATTTTCATCACTTTACTTTTAGTAGGATTAATTTTTAATCCTTTTCATTGGCACACTCGTTCAAACTCAAGCACCAAATCAGACATTTTTTTCCTTTTGTATCAGAAACCAACACAGAATCGTTAGCAAAAAGTAAAAAGCTTATCTCCCAATTACCCTTATTCAAATTACATATCAGAGCTTTTTCTATTCTATTACATATCCTTTTAACTACACTTTCTATAAAGATATAACAACCATGGAGAACATAACACAACCTTTGTCTCAAACCACTCCTACTTTAAACCATCCCCTTCCTTTCTTGTTAATCCTAAGCACTGACTCTACTGGTTCTTGTTTAAAAGTGGTTTAATAACCTTTAATAACAAAGCATTTATTTCCATAACTTTCTAATGCTCTCCACAACTTCCCTCTTTGCACTCTTATCATATGCCTTTTCCAAATCAAGAAAGCATGCGAAAACGTCTTTCTTCTTTTCTGAG
Source organism: Trachelipus rathkii (assembly GCA_015478945.1). Lineage (NCBI taxonomy): Eukaryota > Metazoa > Arthropoda > Malacostraca > Isopoda > Trachelipodidae > Trachelipus > Trachelipus rathkii. The sequence goes on from JABUQX010067589.1 coordinate 4,538, forward strand.
TATTTCTCTGCCAGCATTTTCAAGGTAAATACCTGATCCACAATCTCGACCATCCCTGTAAAACATACATTGTTCCTTCACCAATCTGTTTATCTGTAATACTTTTAACTTTTTCTATTATAACTCGTCCATATATTTTACCTACTACACTCAATAAACTTATTCCTTTATAATTAGAACACACCTATTTTGTCTTCCTTACCCTTATAAATTGGAACATTATAGGAGTCATGCCAATCTTGTGATCACTCGCACCTTTCTCAGAAAACATTGAATAATCTCATTAGCCACTCCACGACAATGTTACCTCCCTTTTTCAACATTTCTACTTGTATAGCATCCAACCCAGAATATTTTCCTCCTTTTGACTTTCAAAGCATTCACTATTTCATCCTTTGTAATATTCCCTACATTTACATCTCTAAACTCTTCCATCGTGATAATTTGTCTTCTTTCTTCCTCCTCATCTACTCTTCCAGCATTTAGTACTTCCCAGAAATGTTCTTTCCATTTTTCCTCGACTTTCTGAAAAATCCTGAAATACATTTCCATCCAAAGTCTTTACTCCAGTTAGGACGTCTTCTCTCTTATTTCCGAATCTTGTTAATCTCCTTCCAAAATAGTTTACTCTTCTCCTGATAGTTAGCAACAATCTTTCCACTCCACCATTCGTCTGCCCTTCTCTTTGCAGCTTTCACTTTCACTCCATTTCGCACTCTCTTGTATTCCTCCCATGTAGCTTGACTATTAATAGCTAAATGTTTATCAAAACTTCTTTTTTCCTTTTCAATAATAACCTCTAATTCTTCACCCCACCATCCGCACCTTTCTTTTACTTTTTCTGCCAATCTTTTTCACACCACAAACTTCCCTTGGCAGTCATCAGTATTGTTTCCTTAAAAGCATTCCATTCCTCTTGAACTCCTTCTTCTCTCTTTCTTCACTATTCCTTTTTCTGCTAAAAAATTCTTTTCGTATTTCGGTTGAATATTTTATTTTCTAAATCTCAACTCTTTGTAACTCTACACTTGATGTTAAATTTCAATCTTTTCTTCCATCCTCCTTTCACCTTTAAATTTTCTTCTACTAACTAAATAGTAATAGGATGTACCCCCTGCTGCCCCCCTCAGACATTCACACCCAGCATCCTATCTTTCTCCATTTGACTTAACATACATAATCAAGCAGAGCACAAATACCTGTCACTCCACTAACCCAGGTATATTTATGTATGTTTCTCTTATTAAACCATGTATTCCTATTATCATTTCTTTCGCAGCGCATAATTCTAACAATTTTTCTCCATTTTTGTTTTTGCCTTGCACCCAAAAGGGCCTAATATCCCTTGTACTTATACATCACCTACCCTTGCATTTAAATCACCTAGCAAGCATACTTTGTCATTTCTATTGAAATATATATATTATATTATATAATATATATATAGTATATATATTATATTAGTATATATATATATATATATATATAATATATATATATATATATTATATATTATATATAATATATATTATGATATATATTATATATATATATATTAGTAACGGCTTTATTCTTTTATCTGATAGCAAGCGCCATCACACTGGCATAGTGCAGTACATGGAATGTTTGCTTTTACACATTTGCACTTTACACAAGCTACTCTACATGTACAGCGAAGAAGTTCCTTGCATGCATCACCTGCAGCAGGTAGACTTGTCCAGAGTGGTTGGTACACTGTATCATTCTTAACCCAACCCCACTCTGTAGCATCTGGAAGGACTGGATTGAGAACGGTGATTGATCCCCAAACATGCCCCCCTTGGTATGCAGCTCTTTTGGCGTGTTGCAGTAAAGCGCCTTGGGTTGGAGGTATGCCTTCAATAGCACGATTCTTCCGTGCGAATAAGTACTTCCTAGCTGCATTAACACTTTCCGTTGTACTTGTTCGATCATAGAGAAGTACCACGTATCTCTCGAGGATTGACATTGCTGCTGTAAACACTGCTGGTCGCTCCTGAATCGTGTTCCAGACTTCCCACGAGGTGCGTTTTCCACGACCAGAAAATGACGAAACGGTGTCGCATCCTGTGAAAGCGTGGAAGAATGGTAAAGCAACTGACTTCTCAGGTCCCAGACATTTCGCTATTTCGTTCGCAGATATGAATGAAAAGTTCTTCCCAACTCCAAACGCGATCCATATTTGACACATTTCCCGGGAACATGCGAACGATACTGCAAGAATCAGCACGTCAGAATCAGTTGTTCTAATCATGATGCTTCTGTGACCTTTACTGATACAATCTGCAGCATGGACAAATATGCGGCTGTCCGCTTCCTCGTGTGAGCAAGGTTGAAGACTGGAAAGATCTTCGCGAAGAGGAGAGCTCTTGACGTGTTGACCATCGATTACAACTACATCTTTACCTTCAAGGCTGATATTTGCTGCCTCGTGCGTGCGTGAGATAAGAAAAAACCAATCTTATTGCTGTTGTCACGCAGAAATGATTGCCAGCTCTTTATTAAGGGCGAGTTTGGGAGCACACGTTTTCTTACTGCTTTTCCTTTTCTCCCTTGTTGATGCCTTCAGGCTATCACCACGGTAGTCGTCCCACACTACATCGATCCTTTGAAATTTATCGAGCTATCATGTAACGTATGGAATGAACACTAGTTTACTGTATTCCGAAAAAGTTTTGGAAGTACAGTAAACATTGGAACACGTCTGACTTTGCACGTTCGTATTCTTCTTCCAACTACCGGAGATGGGGGTTGGCTCTGATTTTCATAGCTGAAGAAATTATCCTCTTCACTTTTTCGACTCTGACATGCAATGTATAACTGAGAAAAGTTGTGCGTCACTTTTTGCTGACACCAGCGCTGACTTAATGTCAGTTGCCTTCTTCAGTGCACTACCGTGGAAGAGCCCAAGTCTATTAATAGTGATGACGCTGCTTATAGGTACCGTCCTGTTGAAGAGCCGATCCCGCACGTACGATTCATACTGTTATACACCAAGCTGTTTCTCCTTTGCTACATCCTGGCCCGTTGTAAGATGCGCAACTTCTTTCATTGTTAAAGTGTAAAGTTCATTTCTGGATTCGTCGAACGAGTTCCCGAGATCTTCAATTGCTTCAACCATCGCCTTGACATCTTTATGGAACTTAACTTGTACGTGATGTTCCTGATCGTGGTCTGAACTACTAGCTGGTTTCACGTCACTTACATTTTCTTTGTATTCCTGAACAATGCGAGCTAACTCAGGATCAGCTACTATCCATCTTCGTAACGCTACAGGATCATTGGTGAGGCCTATCGCACCACCATCACCTTTCACCTTTTCATTATTTTGTTCGTGAGCCTGGTATATCGAAATTGCAGAGAAGGGACGGTTGGTCTTGTGTACGACAAATTTGCCCTGTTTGAATGCTATTGCAATATCTGGGTGATTAATTTGCAGTTACATCATGTCTTTGATGTGAACCGGTAACCACCTGGAATCATGTGTAGAGTCTAGTGCAAAGAGCCATGGAGCTAACTTATCCAAGGACGCAACGTACAGATCGATGTTAGCTTCTCTAATGGATCTGATGAAGATTAGTATAGTCACTTGCAACTCCATGGTTACCAACCAGTACTCAAACTGAGGAGATGTCCTGCACATATTTATGCACCACATGTCCAGTGGTTCTCGATATTAGATGCGATGTATTTGTCATAGGCCTTATTTGAAGTAGTATGTCTAGGCTAGCTATTGTAACCTGATGCGCGTAACGCGTTCGCGTAACATGTAAAACTTTAAGAAACGAGTCCGCTACTCCACTGGTTGCGATAGCCGCGTTTTCAAAGACATCTATCCAACCACTTCCTTTTAGCCAATGACCTGCAGCCTTGAGTGCGGCCATTTCAAGATGAAGTCCTCCCATCATTACAACGATCTCAGATTCACCGTATATTTCTGGCCAAGTCCATTGTATTTGTTTACAAATGGCAAAGAGTGGCTGATCACAGGTAATGACTGGCTTCTGTCCGCTGTTGATGTACTGAACCGCACACTTAATCACATCCATACAATGACGTATCATCGCCACGGAATGCGCAGGCTCCAGAAATAGGGGCAACATAGCAGATGTGTTACGCCGTATTTCTTCTTTTTTTTCTTTGACAATCAGCATTAACCGTTACTGCATCTTGTTTAACTGTGTTATTAACGTTATGCAGCCAAGACTTTTCATCAGTCCTTGCAGTTTCAAACGCAGTGACGTCGGTAGCGTATTCTACTTCACTTTCAGGCACTGACATGTTAGTATTTTTCATTGAAACTGGATGAACTTCAGTGTAAAAAGATGGGATTGCATTAACTGTTTTCTGTTTGCCAGCTTCTAATATTTCGATTTTTCCCAAGTCCTTCCCATCACCAACTTCATTTGGGTGTTGAAACAATGAGATCCCTGTTCCGTGGAGTGATTCCAGTGACGTGGTTGACGATGGGTTGTGATCTATGTTGTCGATCGCAGAAGTTGTGAAAACGTCGCCTCGTACATTTGAAGGACACACAACATTCTTCTCAGCAAACGTTTCACACATTGCGTTTCCAAGGTCAGCAGATAGTCTTAGCACCCTATCGTAGGAAATGCTTAATCCAAGTCCATACATTTTATCTACCAAGGTTTGGGGGCTTTTTTTTCCTTTTGGCTTAAGTTTTGGGGGGGCGGGTTTAATTCTTTTTTGGGGGGGAAAACCCAAACTTTTTTTTAAAATCATATATATATATATATATATACTATATATATATATATATAATATATACTATAAATATTATATATATATATATATATATAACTAATCATATATATATATATAATTATATATATATATTAATATATAATATATATATATATTGTGGTGTGTGATGGACCGGATGTCAAAATTGACTGTTTCGCGGATGCAGATCTTAAAGAAGATGCAGATGCAGATCTTAAAGCATGATGAGGATGCGGATGTTTATTCTTGAAAATTTCAATTAAAAATTATATATATATATATATATACTATATATATATATATATATAATATAATAATATATTAATATATATAATATATAGTAATATAATATATATATTATATATAGTTTTTGCTAAACATTTAGCTATTAATAGTCAAGCTACATGGGAGGAATACAAGAGAGTGCGAAATGAAGTTAAAAGCAGGGTTGTGGAGTCGGAGTCGGGGAGTCGGTAATTTTGAAGAGGGTGGAGTCGGAGTCAGTAAATTTTGAAGAGGGTTATAGTCGGGAGTCGGAGTCGGTAATTTTCAAAGGGTGGAGTCGGAAGTCGGAGTCGGGGTCGGTAACTTTCAAGATAGTAGAGTTGGAGTAAGAAAATTTTGAAATGACCAAGTTGTGAATTGTGTTTCTGTGGGTGACTTCAATCACTTCATGCAAGTTCACTGACTTGCGACTTCCATATTCTCAAAATGCAATTGCAAAACTTCGAAGTTTTTTAACCTGCACCTTATGTTTCAATTTGAACTATATTCTAATAAATTCAACCTTCAACCTTATACCATCTATATTTAAGATGCTGAAGAAATAAAAGATTCCATGGTACGAAGAGAAATTTCTCTAATTGACAATGAAATTCTACTAGATGCTGTTTAGATTGATCTATCTTACAAGGGTAAGCCTAACTGAAGATCAACAAAAAGCTAAATCTGCACTTTGCAACGTGGTCATTTGTATTAAAGGGTTGCAGGGAAGTTCAAGAAGAAAAGGAATACATCTGAACATATTGTAAGTGATGAAACTACAACTATCCCCCATTACTACCTTCTCAAAGTCATTTTCAGAAAAGCTTCAGAAGAGAGTGTGAAAGCTTACTAGATATGAAGAGTTTAGTCGAAAGGCGTCGACTGCTGTACCTCCAGAGCAAAGGTTAACGTTGAACGCTTTTTTCTGCTCTCAGCATGTATAAAATCAGACCTAGAGGAAAAATGAAAGGAGAACTGCAGATGCTATTATACTATAATATATATTATATATAATATTATATATATATAATAGAATATATATATAAAAATATATATATATATATATATAATATTATATATTATATATATATATATATATATATATTATATATATATATATATATATTATAAGTATATATATATATATATATCATAATATATATATACATATATATATATATAAAGTGAACTTCAAAAAAAAATATTTCTCTACTCTGAAAAGCTCAAAACATACTTCTCATTCACAGGAGAAGAAAGCCTACAGAACTAGCCTTAATGAGTGTTCATCGTAGCTGCACAATATAAACGAACGGAAATGTATATCAATCATTTGGTTGTTAAAGAGATAAAATTAAGGAAATTTTTATATTGAAAAAATGATATCTTTTTATTTTTCTTTCAAATTACTATTAACTGTTTACACTTACTGTCAATTTATATTGCTTTTCGGACTGAGCCCAATTCACAAACAATCCCCCTTTTCCCTTCTTTCCAACCCACCCTGAAAAGGACATATAATTATTATTTTCATCTAATTTTGTAGGAAAAGAAACAAACTGTAGCTTTTTCTGACACTTAAAACGTCGTTTTGGAGGTTTTTCTTTGTTGTAGTCATTCTTTTCAGAATTTTCCTTTTTTCAAAACCTATGTTTTGACATTTTCCTTTCAACTTTTACAATTTATTTCGAAATGACTCATACTTGAAATATACCTGATGGGTTCCATTGACCTACAAAATGCACGAATAGTTTTTGATTTTTTTTTAAATTTTTTTCTCCAAGCAATGGTCAAAATTCAAAACCCACTTCATTTGTTTTTTTAAAAATGGAAAAATTGCGATAACTTTTTTCTGCTCATGCGATCTGGATGAAATTGTCAGAGCATATGCAGTCTTGGGAGATGCACAATTTTTACTTTAGATAATTCTTTGTATATGCAGTAGTTTTGGGATTGTTCTGAACAAAATTTCAACAAATTTTTTTTTGGAATTTTGAAATTTTCTTTTGAGAGTACAAAAACAATATCTAAGTAAAAAAGATGTTTTCTTGCCCGACTATACAAGCCTGATAATTTGGATGTTGATCGAAAGATGTAGAAAAAAATATATCAATATTTCACTTTTCCAAAAAAAATTTTTTTTTTTTTTTGGAAAAGTGATATTTATTTTTTTTACTTATCCCATCAATATTCAAATTTTCGGAGCCTATATAGTCGGGCGAGATGCATCTTTTTAACTTAGATAATTTTTTGAATACTCAAAAGAAAAAAATTAAAATTTTTCCCAAAATATTCGACCACATATGCTCTGAAATTTCATCCAGATCGCATGAGGAAGAAAAAAAGTTATATCGCAATTTTTCATTTTTAAAAACCCAAAAAAAGTGGTTTTTGAAATTTTGACATTGCAGAGCAAAAATTTTAAAAAATCAAAAAAACTATTTTGTGCATTTTGTAGGTAATGGACACATCTATGCATATTTCAAGTTTGAAGTCATTTCGAAAAAATTGTAGAAGTTGAAGCTAAAAATGTCAAAAACATAGGGTAGGGGAAATGAAAATTCCGAAAGAATGACTACAGACACAAAAAAACACTCGAAAACGACGTTTAAGAGTTCAGAAAAAGCTACAGTTTGCTTCTTTTCCCATCAAAATTGGCGCAAAAATTAAGAATTTGTGGTCCATATTTGGGGGTGAAAATTGGGCTCAGCCCGAAGCAAATATTGGACCCTGCCCTTTAGTGATATAATAATATATATATATAATATATATATATATATATATATATATATATATATATATATATATATAATATATATATATATATTATATATATATATATATATTATTATTATATATATATATATAAAAATCTAAATAAAAAAAATCTAGCTTACGATGCATATATAGTTATATATAGTTATATATATATATATATATTATATATATATATATATATATATATATATATTATATATATATATATGTTATATATATATATATATATATACTATATATAATATATTATATATATATATTATATATATATATATACGGATATATATATATATATATATATATATATATATATAATATATATATATATATATATATATTATATATATATATATATATATATATATATATATATATATATATATATATATATAATTATATATATATAATATATATATATAATTCACTGTCATCATCACCTTGCTCTCCTCAAATTGGCGCGTAAGTGCGTAGCATTGCACGGAAACAAGAAAAGTAGTAGAAGAAATACGAAGTCGAAAAAAAAGCCCAGTCTTTCCGCCCATTTTATACCTTTAAGTGAGAGCTCGTCAACAGTCAGAAAAATCCATCCTAGAGCTTCACGGGACCCTGACGGACCCTGCACCATGGCATCTCGCCACACGTAGGGTGTGCATCCTTAGCCAGTGGGCTACAACCATACCCCCCCTCAAAAAACCCCGCCATTCACTTCTATTGTGCACCTTTCTTCTCGCCTCTTGCTAAAACTCACATTTTCTCTCCTCCAGGCATTCTTTTACTAAACTCAATCCACTTTTCCTTCGCGGTTCCCAGCCGGTGATTCCCAGCACGCTCACCACTATACATCTGCTTAACACCGACTATCATCCATCTTTTCCACATGACACAAACCATCGCAACGTACTTTCATATTTTCTCATTTATTCCTTTCTTCACACCACATAATACGTTCTTTCCTTATTTTACCAATTCTTCTCACACCTAACACTCCCCTAAGATTGTCCATCTGAACATATTGTACTTTAGATCCATACCTCTTATTCCAGACCAAGTCTCACTACTATACATTAAATACAGGTAACAAAATACCCTACATATATATATATATATATATATATATATATATATATATATATATATATATATATATATATATATATATATATATATATATATATATATTTATATAGGAGATTTATAAAAATATATATATATATATATATATATATATATATTATATATATATATATATATAACTTTTCATATATATATAATTTTTCAGAGGGTGGAGTCGGAGTCGGTAATTTTCAAAAGGGTGGAGTCGGAGTCGGTAATTTTCAAGAAGTCGGAGTCGGTAATTTTGAAGAGGGTGGAGTCGGAGTCGGAAAATTTTTGAACCGACTCCACAACCCTGGTTAAAATGAAAGTGAAAGCTGCAAAGAGAAGGGCAGACGAACGGTGGAGTGGAAAGATTGTTGCTAACTATCAGGAGAAGAGTAAACTATTTTGAAAGGAGATTAACAAGATTTGGAATAAGAGAGAAGACGTCATAATTGGAGTAAAGGCTTTGGATGGGAATGTAGTTCAAGATGATAGAGAAGTGGAGGAGAGATGGAAAGAACATTTTAAGGAACTACTAAATTCTGGAAGAGTAGATGAAGAGGAAGAAAGACGACGAATGGGAAGAGTTAGAAATGTAAATGTAGGGCATATTACAAAGGATGAAATAGTGAATGCTTTGAAGAAGTCAAAAGGAGGAAAATCTTCTGGGTTAGATGCTTATACAAGTAGAAATGTTGAAAAAGGAGGTGACATTGTTGTGGAGTGGCTGATGAGATTATTCAATGTTTGTTGGGATCAGTGCGAGGTACCACAAGATTGGCAAGATTCCTGTCTTGTACCAATTTATTAGGGTAAGGGGGACAAAAAGGAGTGTTCTAATTATAGAGGAATAAGCTTATTGAGTGTTGTAGGTAAAATATATGACGAATTATAATAGAAAAAGTTAAAAGTATTACAGATAAACAGATTGGAGAGGAACAATGTGGTTTTAGGGATGGTAGAGGATGTGTGGATCAGGTATTTACCTTGAGAATGCTGACAGAGAAATTCTTAGAGAAGAAGAAAGACGTTTTTTCATGCTTTCTTGATTTGGAAAAGGCCGTAAGCGGCCTTCTATCTTCCGGCGAAAGATACATGAAATGTCAGAGGAATAAATGTTGAGGAGAAGAGGAGAGAGGTGATGGATGTATTTAGAAAGGGCAATTTGATTTGCTCGCTGTGACTGAAACAAAGATGAAAGGAAACGGTGAAAATGAGTGGTGTGGTGTGGTGTGAAATGTGTTTGTGTTGGTGTGGAAAGGAATGAGAGGGGGATAGAAGGATTTGCAATTCTGATGAGTGACTTGTGGTAGAGAGCTATGGTAGATTTTGTGTATGAGAGTAAATTCTAAAGGTTAAATTTAAGTTTGAAAAGGTCAAAATTTGTGTGGTTGCGACGTATGGTCCATCTGAGGGTAATGTTGAAGAGAGTGAGATTTTCTGGGATAATCTGAATGATGTTTTGGATGGGGTGAGTAGGAGATTCAGTTCATTTGCCACATATCTTCCCACCCAAGGATTTTGTTTGTTTTTTTTTACAGTTGTCACCACCACTCACGGGCAGAGCCCTATTCAAGGAGGGGTGTAGTACGCTCAAAAGTTCACCCTCTAGCGCAAATTACGCATATGAGCACAGACGCAGGCTTTAAAGTGAGGAGATTAAATTCAGCAGGAAATACAGAAGATGGAAGAGAATTCCACAGAACAGAGGTGGTGGGAAAGAAGGAAGCACCACAGTGAACTAACCTGGAGTTACCAATTTTAACATAGATACAGCACCCCTTGTGCTACTAGGGTGTCGTAAAGGTGGTGGTACGCGAGTGATAAGTTCCCTCAAGCACCTGCCGCCGCGGTACCTATAGGATTGAGATAAAGCACCAACATCGCAAAGATAGAGGGTCAAGTGAAATGGAAAGTACAGAACAGTTTATAGGCCTTTTGGCCTTTGAGTCGACCCTTCCCAAAAGCCGGGGTTAAACCAGAGCCCCCACCCACCCCAGATAATTGAAGAGCAGAAAATACTCCATACATGAGCGTGATGAGATCCTTGTATAGCTGGAGCAACTGAGAAGAGTAAAAAAATTATCACAGTCTAAACAGGAACTTCCAGTTCTTTGAGCCCCCTACAACCGTTGTGATGTGAGGTTTCCAAGACATTTTTTGTTTATGTTTAAATTCGGTTTGTTTATATTGTCAACAGGAGAGACGAGAGAACTGTCGAAAGAGATAGGAAAGTTAGAAGGTGTTTTGGAGAAGGAGATTTGTAGAAGTTGGGTTTTTAAAGAATTGAATTTCACAAGGTTGAGACGACCCCATCCGGAAATTCTATCCAGATCAGCGAGAATAGAATCAGAAAGATTAAGACGAGAGGCAATTCTAGAAGTAAAAGAGGAGCAGAATTGATATGAGTTGAAGAATGAAGGGTCGATGTCATCGGCATATGAGTGGATAGAGTTAGAGGTTCAGGTGAGAAGATCATTAATGAAAAGTAGGAATAAAGTAGGATATAAGACAAAACCCTGAGGAACACCACTATTAACAGAAAAAGAAGATGTCGCCACATCAACAACAGCCGACATTGGGCGATTTTAAAGAAAGCTAGACATAAGTAAGCAAAGAGAAGGAGAAAACCCAAAGGAGGGGAGCTTGGAGAGCAGTGACGCGTGCCATACTCGGTGAAATGCTTTGTATATGTCAAAGGCTGCCACGCACGCAAGTTGTCCCGTAGTGCCTAGAGCTCGAAAGTCATAATTCTGTTAGATAGGAAAGTATATCGTGCCAGTAGACCTCAAGCGCCGAAAGTCGAACTGGCGATCGGAATGAGTTTCCAGATGATCTAAGAAATGAGAGTTGGGAAGGGTTTCAAAGATCTTAGATAGAATACAAGTGAGAGCTCTTTATAGAGAGATCAGTGCAGCTTCCTTTTTTCGAAATAGGTTGGACATGTGCGAGCTTCCAACACTGAGGGAAAGTGCTAGTATTGAGACATAGAGATTATAGTTGAACGAGGGATGGGGATAGTCTGGGAGCACACTTCCTTAAAACACTGGGAGGAATGCCATCCAGGACACCCGCCTCCCTAACATTCATAGATTTCAAGGGCTTATGCACCCGATTAAATGTAATCACAGGCAAAGGCATAGGACACCTGAGAGGAGGAGGAGTAGAAAGAGGAATGCCAGAATCATTCAGGGTTGAGGTTGGCTTTTTCAGTTCGAGAATTAGCAACAGAATCATCAGATCGAATAAGAATAGGAAAGGCAGATTTACAGAAGTTGCTAGAGATGTTTTTGGCAAGAGACTAGAAAGATTTGTCAGTAGGAGAACCAAGGAGGTTAGCGCACTTTCGTTTGATGAAAACCCACTTTGCTCGTCGAAGAGTACCCCTGCAACGATTTCTAGCTTAATGAAAATTAGCGAGAGTGATAGGAGAACGAGAATTTTTCCACCCCCGATACACACTGTCTCTAGCCTGAATGGCCAGAGAACAAGCACGATTGAACCATGGATTATGAGGAGAGAAAGATTTAGTTGAAGAAGGAATGAACCTGCTCATCCCATCAACGATTACAGCTCCCTCCTTATCTTAAATCTTTATACATCCATCATTATTCCTTACTGAGGAGCCAATTTGTTATCATCTGCAAACTTGGAAACCTTACATTTAAGTCCCTGGTCTAAATATTTTATACATAAGAAATTGTTACGGACCACAAACATGTCTCCTCATTTCCATTAATAAATACTTTTCATTTTCATTGATTAACTATTATTATTATTATTATTATTATTATTATTATTATTATTATTATTATTATTATTATTATTATTATTATATAAAAACTTTCTTTGATGCTTTATCCCCTTTTCGAGGGGAACACGGGGGGACTCCAGGGGAAATCGAACTTTTAAGGGCCAGCTTATCCCAAACCAGTGCACCACGTGTTTCGCAGTTGCAGTTTTAATTTTGCCCCCAGGAAGATAAAACTCCAACTGCTACGCGGAGGATTGAACCAGCCTCCTCTCGCATGAGAGTCGGCGAGTCACCCTCTTATGCCACGAGGCTATCTTATTATTATTATTATTATTATTATTATTATATTATTATTATTTATTATTATTATTATTATTATTTATATTATTATTATTATTATTTATAAGAGACTTAAGGAATCAAAAATTTTGATCGCTTAAATAAATTTCGGGGGGTTGAACCCCTGACCCCCCCTGTCTATAGCCTTGTATATAATATTATATATATATATATATATATATATATTATAATATATATATATTATATTAATATATATATATATATATATATATATATATATATATATATATATATATATATATTTATTTTACTATATATATGTAGATAATTTATGTATGTATTATATATATTATATATATATATATATATATATATATATATATAATATATATATATATATATATATATATATATATATAGAGAGAGAGAGAGCGCACGGAAGAGAGAGAGAGAGAGAGAAAATTTTTAAAATATACTTTTCAATTTAATCATATCATCATCCTCATCGTCAAAATTTATTATAATCGTCATCGTCATCGTCAAAATTCATCATCGTCCCATCACTAATATAATATATATATATATATATATATATAATATATAATAATATATAATATATATATATAATATATATATATATATATATAATATATATATATATATATATATTATATATAGGATATAATATATATATATATATTATATATATATATATATATATATATATATATATTATAATTTTTATCTAATTATATATTATAATATATATATATATATATATATATATATATATATATATATTTTTCTTTCTTTCTTTCTTCACCTTCCTCTTTGCCCCAAGATTGGGGGTAAGGTGCTGTACAAGCATCGGAAAAGAAAAGCAGTAGGAGAACATGACAAACGTCCGAAAAGAAGGCCCAGCCTTACCGCCCCTCGTGTACCATTAACTTAGTGAAAGCTCGTCACAGACAGAAAATCCACCCTAGAGCATCATGGGACCGCGACGGACCCTCACTATGGTAAATCGTCAATGTAAGGGTTCATCCCCTGGCCCAGGTGGGCCACAACCATGCCCCATACAAAACCCCCATTCTCTCCTATCATGCACCTTTATTCTCGCCTCTGCCAAACTCACATTTCTCTCCTTCAGACATTCGTTCACCGACTCATCCACTTTCTCTTCGGTCTCCCAGCCGGTTCGGTTCCCAACACACTCTCCACTATACATCCGCTTACCAACCGACTATCACTCATCCTTTCCACATGACCAAACCAACTCAACATACTTTCATTTATTCTCTCATTTACCCCTTTCTTCACACCACACCACTCTCTAATAAGTTCATTCCTCATTTTATTCATTCTTTTCACACCTAGCATGCCCCTAAGCATTGTCCATTCTGAACACATTGTACCTTTAGATCTATACTTCTATTCCAGACCATAGTCTCACTACCATACAATAACACCGGTAAGTAACAATACCCTCATGTAAGACTCTAGCGCACTCAAGACTTAGGTCCCTTTACATTCACCAACGATTTAAATTTCACCAGCCCACCTTCCTGCCCATTCACCAAACTCCTACTACCACTCTGCATCATTCCCATTCCCTTTTCTTCATCCAACACATACTAAATATTTAAAAACCTCAGACACTTGCTCCAGCTGCACACCATCTAACATAACTTTCACACTGAGGGACTGTCCTCACTCACAACCATAACCTTCTCTTATCTACGTTTTACTTTCAAACCCTTCCTTATTACATACACTGCAAATCTCTCCACCAATTCCTCCAAACTCTTCTTCAGACTCGCCCAACAGAACCAAAAATCCATTCGCATCAATATATATATATATATATATATTATATATAATATATATATATAATATATATAATATATATATATATAAATATTATATATATATATATATATATATATATTATATATATTATATATATATTATGGAATAGCCCTTATTAAGGTTATCAAAGTCAAGAGGACTTTGTGAGTAGGATGAAAAGTATATTAAATGTTTTTTGCTGATTCAACTTGAATATTTTAGCAAAATCTAGTCTGAATAAGAAACCTCTTCAGATCCCAAATTAAATGGGTTTTTCCGAATATTGGATGAAAATTAAATCCTATTGCAATGAAAGTAGAATTATTGGAGAATAATGTGTTTATGTATGTGCAAGAGGAAATTTTATTGTATTTGTTCTGTTATAATAATGTAATCACTGATGTGGTGCACCCAAAGCTTATTGCAAATTGTTTTGAATTACAGGGTGCCTCCCACAAGTGACGTGTTTTAGTGTGTGTCTGTCCAAGAAATCGGTTTGTGACTTCTCTTCTACCCCATATTTTTATACCGACATATTTCTGTTCTTTAGTAGTGCAAACTTCAAACCCCATTGGGCTATTTTATCTATTCTGAAAATATCTTGAACCGATAGTCTTTTTGAGGCAGTTATTATAAAATGGATTGATGTATTGTTTTTAAATGTTCCATCACGACAATGCTCATGTGTTGCTACTAATCTGAACTTTTTTTCTGCAAACACGAGATGGCGCCACAATGGCTGGACTACTATTTTGTTCCTAAATTAAATGTCTTAAGTTTTTTTTTGTTTTTTTTACTTAATTAATGCTTTAAAGTAAACTTCCCTATTGAAGTTGGGATGCATTTCAGGAATGTTTACATTGAGTAATCATTGCCAACTATGCAGAATAGGAGGGATGGAGAAAGGTGGAGTAATTCCCCTATTATTATATAATTTGCCATATTGGAAAATTATTTGGCTAAACTTCGTGAATTATATATAGCCAGTAAGAAATTGCTAAAACTACTGAAAACCTTAGAAACTTGCATTATCAAAGTTAAACTTTTTTTTTTTTTTAAAGGTGATTTAACTCCTGAAGAACGCTTAGATGTCTTAACTAGATACCGTGAGGGTAAAGAGCGTGTTCTAATCTGCACCAATGTTCTTGCAAGAGGCATCGATGTTGAACAGGTTTGAAATTTAGTTTGAATATTTTATGCTTGTTAAAATTTTATTTTTATTTTATAAACAAAGGAAACCAAATATTTATAGATTATTATTATTATTATTATTATTATTATTATTATTATTATTATTATTATTATTATTATTATTATTATCCTCGCGTGTGGTGGAGAAAGAATTTCCACAACATATGTTTTGAAGGTCGTAAGATGTGACTAAACGGACAGTGGGATTTGGGTTGAGGGAGCTTAAGAAATCTAAGCTTTGTGTTAGACTCCATCGAATGCTTTCATTATGTCTATCGACACGGCAAATAATTCACCAAAATGCTGAATAGCAAAGGACCAAGAATCAGAGAGAAGAAAAAGGAGCTGAGCAGCAGCAGCAGCAGTGTAGCGGTTCTTATAAAGGTCACACTGGCGATCACAGATAAGATTAGAAGAATCGAGATGTTTCCAAATCTTCCTCTTAACGATAGGTTCAGAAACTTTAAGAAGGAACGGAAGTTAAAGCATAGACAATACGTAGAGTGTTGAGAAGCTTCCCTTTTTTTCGCACAGTTTGAATGAATGTACATTTCCAAAAAGAACGGAAGGTCCAAGTGCACAGACAGATACGAAACAATTTACCAGAAGCCCAGAAGCACAAATTTTAAGTACCTTAGGAAAAATAGTGTCAGGACCATGGTCCTTAGTGTTAAACTCAGAGAGATTGGAAAAAGCATCTTTACAACAAATTTTATACAATGTTAGGCATAAATGTATTGGAGGAGGAGAATTGCTTCAAAATCGTCAAGAGTGGAGTTTTTAGCAAAAGTTTGAGCGAAGAGTTGAGCATTAGCAGATGATAAGACGGCAGTTGTGCCATCAAAATATAAGACGGCAGTTGTGCCATCAAAAGATAAGACGGCAGTTATGCCATCAAAAGATAAGACGGCAGTTGTGTCATCAAAAGATAAGACGGAAGTTGTGCCATCAAAATATAAGACGGCAGTTGTGCCATCAAAAGATAAGACGGCAGTTATGCCATCAAAAGATAAGACGGCAGTTGTGTCATCAAAAGATAAGACGGAAGTTGTGCCATCAATAGATAAGACGGCAGTTGTGCCATCAATAGATACTAGGAAGGAAAAGGAAGAAGCAAAGTTGAGGTTAACATTTCATTTGCATGAGGTAAGGAAGAAGCACGAGAAAGATTATTGCATTTTCTACAGGGAAATGATTTTGCACAATTCGAGGCTGAAATATAAATAGGATGAGTTTGTGGAGTTGGAAGAGAAGGGTAATTCGTGAAGACGATCCTTGCGATGAATATCATGAGAACAACAAGTAGAACAAGAAGAGTTAAGCCAAGGTTTGTTAGTTTTAGTTGAAGGGAACAATTTGGAGTGCACACCCCAAAGCCAGAGAGAATGACCTCTGTTATGCATTCTGCATGTTTCGAGAAGAGACCCCTCTCACGAAAGCGCTAGTCATTCCATGTGAAATCAAAGCAGTACCACTGCTAGTTTCGACCAGTTTATAGTACTGAAGTGGCTAAAATGTTTCTTCGCCCTAGATGGACCTCTTTCATACTTAAAACTTAGAGGTTGAAGAGGATACGCCAAGTAACATGGACTAAACGTATATATGTTATTAATACTACTTCAGTACAACATCACACGGATTCCCGCAACCAGTCTCTTCCTAAACTGGCTGCCGAATCTCCAATCCTCTCTCGAGAGATTCTCCATCTGTACCTTCAGACACGCATATCCTCCGTTCTTATTCGCCGATCCTAGACTTGAGTTTCTTTAGAGCTGCTGTCCTTTATCATAACATTTTCCTCATGAATACCATTTTCTATTACTAGGAGGTAACGTGACCCTCCGCGGAGGGGCTCCCGTGTTAACTGGTACGCCTGATCTTTATATCTTGATACTTATAACCTGAGGATTCTCGAAAATCTCCACAAGGAGGTTATCCGAGTGTAGACATATATAAATAATCAAAACGCTCAATTGTAAAGCTTGTATTGAAATCTATACATGTATTACAAAGAACATATATTTATTATTTATATTACCAATATTTTATACGACACTTCGGAGTAACCAATCTACGCCACCATGAGGAGCCAGCAATCGGTGGCGAGAGTCACCAATCCGAACTCGCCGGGAGAAGTACCGATATGGCTGTAATCTCTCTGCTCACTTATGTCGATAGAAAATTTTCTTCTTATACAGTCATTCTATCTGTAGACAGTTTATTCCGCCTTCTCCTATCTATGGGACTTTCTTTCTTTCTAGAATTAATATATTTTTAACTCTTTTTTCTCAACATCATCAGGAAAATCGTTTAAGGCGAAACCTATCCTTACCGCTCGAGCACATTTCTCGAACCAAAAAAGCTGAGTATATAAGGTTTCTCTCAAGAGCATTGGGAGACGCTCTATAGGAACCGGAGAGACAGCCTCCACGCTGCCTCTATTGTCCTCGAAGTCGTAATATACTAATGATGAGCGTCATAGTTAAGCTGAGCTAATAATTTAATATATTTAATATATATATATAATTATATATTATATATATATAATATAGTACTATAATGATATTATTAATATATATATAATATATAATATATATATATTATTAAATATTACTATTATATTATCATATATATATATATATATTAATATATTATATATATATATATATTAATATATATATAGTATATGTCAACTCAGAATAAAAATGGTGAATAATAAAGTAAATGGAGTTAAAAGAGAATAATAAAGGGTCTTAAATGTAATAATTTTAATTTATAATTACAATCACTAAATAGCTATTACAGCTAATTAACTACGCAATAAAAAGCGTATATTATTAATATATATATATTAATTATATATATTAATATATATATATTAAGTATGTAAATATATATAAATGATAATATTATAATATATATATTATAATATTAATAAGTATTAATATTATATATATATATATATAATTATCATATTAATATATATATAGTTAATATATATATATATATTACTATATATTAATATAGTATATATAATAATATATAACAACAAATTATAAACAGACAATAATAATATTTAATATAGTATTATATATATTATTATATATATATATATATATATATATATTATATTATATATATAATATACTATATTAATATATATATATTATATATATATATATATATATATATAGACGCCCCTGTTATGATTTTACGGAATCTTAAGCTAAGTTTTATTTGATTTTATTTTTTTTTTTTATTTTAACTCATATATATATATTGCTTAGATACAATATATATATATGATATAATAAATATAAATACAATCAAATTAAGTGGTGACGGACATGATTGAAAAAGTTCGAAATATTTAAATAATTTTTGTATAAAATTAGGTATATTCACAAAATACAACACTATAAAAATTGAAAAAATATGAAATATTGTATGGTTTCACAAACTTAATCAAGATAATCAAAATAACAATTACAATATTTGGAATCAGCGTATATATAAAGCTTAATTAAAAAATGTATCAACTTAGACCAACGGCAAATTATATGAATAATCTATCTGAAGCTTATGAAACTTTCAAATGGTGTATTAACTTATTTGGACTCATGTAATAAAGCTTTATAGGAAACTGATAAGAAATAAAAAAAATATAAAAAAATTATTATATTAGTGATGGAGGAGATCTCGACATAAAGCCTCAGGATCATGAACTGTCACATAGGATGGAGGTGTAGGAGAGACGTTTTCTTCCTATTTATATGCTCTCTTTATGTGAGGAGCGGCGGAGGACCCCCCGTTCGAATTCTGACTCACTCGCACAGCGTAGAAAAAATCCATCGCAGGAGAGAGAAGGGGGGTTCACGAAGGACGAGAGCTCCTCTGCGCCGAGACGTAGAGAGCAATAGTCTCCATATCCCCACACGTTGTCGTGTCTTACACTCGGAACGGTTGCTTGATAATATCTAAGCACGTAACTACCGTCTGCTCCCTGAGTACCATTAAGTTGAATATTAGAGCTCCTGATAGTGGCTATTTCTCGTCTCTGCTCATTATAACACTATAGATTATAGTAATATACTCATGTATAGACTCCGAGACTGTGATAGAAAACTTGAGCGACGCGCTTCCTTATCAATATTTCTCTCGACTAATGTCTCGTACGTTGAGACCCAATCTAGTAAATTGATTCGATTTCAAAATCATCAATCACATATTGAACCTTTAACTATTCATCATCAATTACGATCTGCCCTGCTTCATTCAAAGATAAACTGATACTTGTTAAAAATATTATATAAAAGCTACTTTTTATAATTGTAATTGAAAATAATAAGCTTCTCTCTCTAAGGAGTATATTATTAAATTTGTATTCTTCATATTTCACTTCAAGTTTTATTTCATTAGTTAGTTTCAATCTGGCATCCATCGGATATCGGATTACGTAGTGATGCATGTAGTGCTAATGGTTTCTCTATCAATTTTTTTGAGTAAACAACAACTGTATAAAAAAAATTGCGTTTTCTCATTGATGTATGTCTGATATATTAATATCATGACACTCTTTTTTCTAATTGGGTTATCTGAATCACTTAAGGATACATATAAAGCTATGAGGTATAGGCTCGCTGGAAAAGATAAATGAGTTCGTTCACGAATATAAGCGATTCTATGATGAACTGTGTGAATGTGAAAGAGGTTTGTCAATGTTGTGCCATTGGGCTGTAATATCTGTGTATATGGGGGTTAGTGAATGAGTGAGAGACATGTGGATTGGTGGATTTTTGCACAGCTGTGCGGTAATACTGGTCAATAAGGTTGTAATGATATTGTCTGAGGAACTTATGGAATATCACTGTACCAGATGCTGTATATTAAATATGAGTACTTATATATATATATTATTTTTCTCTAATATCACATATATAAAGGGTAGAAGCTACATAAACTAATACCTTCTACCTTATACATCTATAGGGACAAACCACTTAGTTATCAGTGGAGCTATAACGGAGAATGAGTAATGGTAGGTAAATTAACGTCACCTCCTCTTACCTGTTATATATTACTTCTGATATAGTAACTATATCATTTTATTATTTATTACAATATTTTTTATAGTTTGAGTAGGTAAGAGTTTTTTTAATGATATGTTTCTATACTATATTACTAGACGGTAGCTTTACTTTCTAGAGGTCTGTCTAAAGGAACAATACTATTCTTTATTAAAGAAGTGTACAACTCCCACGCGCCAAGTCGTACAAGGTAAAATACTTTTAAAGAACATTTTGAACACAATCGAAAGGAGGGAAATAAATTCTCGCACTCTATCAGCTCAGTAGCACAATAATTAGGTATTAGCGCACATTTAATGAGCTTAGTACTTATTCAGATGGTTTCAGCTTTTTTAAACCTTTTGTTTATATAGAAGAGTAAATATTTAGTCTCAAGACTCTATCAGCGGTAGGTTGCACTTACAATCGATACGTCAACGCAAAAGCGTAGTAGGCTCACCTATCAAGTTCACCATGTACCATTATATCATTAATCTCATTAAGGTGTAGAATGATATGGTACGGAGTCTAATACAATCTGTAAACGTTGATTTATTAGTAGTGAGTGTGAAGTTCATCACAATATAACATACCAATATACCGAGTTATATAGGGGATCAGAGGTATAACTAACTCTTTAATATATCATATTTTTAAGAACTCCTTTCCTATTTATCAGAAGGGGAATAATCAATTATATTTGATAGTGCACGCTAAATAACATTAATTATTGACTCATGTTCTTCTTATTGCTGTGAGAGCCCAAATGTAGTAGATATTGAGAGGTCTTGATAGTGTTAAGAAAGAACTACAAGAATTGGTACAGTATCCTGTGGAACATCCAGACAAATTCTTGAGTTTGGTGGACTATACAAAGAAGGTTCTTTTTTATTACATGATTAATATTCTGTGTTATAATGAAAGTTAATATATCTTTGATTGAAGAGAGTGAGAGTTAATAGTATAAGAGGTGGTAAGAGAGTTAATCTAGGGTGAATTACTGGCCTGCTATTTGTTAGGTCATGCATTTAAATTCAAGTGTTTTGAGTGCAGTAAGAATCAATCCTATTTTAGGTTAGGTTAGGTTAGGTTAGGCTAGTTTAAGTTTTAGGTACCTCGGAAGTCACAGTAGAGTTTCTACAAATTTGCCTATATATATATATATGTAGTACTACATTATTTAAATTTTTTGTAAAATAATTTTAATTATGTTGCACTTATGCTAAAGATTTGCGCGAGCAAAATTTTAGCAATAAGTCAAGTGAAAATTATATTTAAAAAGCTACCACTCGTATCACTTGTAGTGATTGGTTTGCTTTATATTCGAATGATTATTGCAGTATTACATCAGAGAGATCAGAATATAAGATATAAATCAATCTTCTAATGATATAAGAATCAAGACTCATACTCTCTCTCACCAAGAAATACCTTCCAAACTTAAACTGCTATCTTTAAAGGCCACTATAAGCGGAGAACATTTCACGGAAGGGCCTACGGCTTACTGACTCTCGCTCTCGCAGAGTAATGATATCTCACAGAAGGAAAGCTTTTAATTACTTATACTATTTCATATTTTACTGTCTCTTATCAAATAAAAAATTCTCTATTTGATTCTCTTCAAATTATAAGTACCTTCTATCTAACTCTAAAGTTTAACGGCTATCTCCCTACCATCGCTTACTTATCTGCCAGCTACAAGACTATGGGCGCTGTGCATCTTCGGTCAATTGATAAAAAATTTCTACGCACACTACATCCTCACATGCAATGCCGTAAACGTCTAATAATAATGTAATAATGATGTCGGTGAGAATATAAAGCTGTAAAGTCACGCTAGGAGAAGAAGTAAAACAACAAACAACCATTTTTACACTTTTCAATCGCCCCTCGTTTCTGATAAAGCTAAGACAAACACTCTAATCTAGAATAAATTATGAAATGAATAATGTAAAAACTTAGCAAATTAACAGAAATCTGCTAAATACAATGAAACACTGTCTCTGAATGAATAATTAATTCGAGCTAACAGAGCTCTTAACGAAGACATAAAACTGAAATTGTTTATGGAAGAACAGACACTCTTCAATTTCAGAGCGTTTGTTTGTGTGATTATGGTTCTCTTCACATTCTTACATCACACACTTAAATACAGTATACAGAGAGTAGATTGAATATCATAGCTAGACAATACAAACTTCCTTTTTCAGCAATGTAATAATTTATGGTAATGAAGAGTTTGGAATATATATAAGAGATAGCAGAAAAAATCATACATAATTATAAAATAGTCTCACTATAACCATACAAAATACAAGTTATAAAAGAAAACAGTAATGCTCGTTATTACACAGATATTACTAAATGGTGTAGTTCTGTGTAAACCAGCTAGCGCAGCTCCACATCTTATAATAAGCCTAACGTATCTTTTCATATATTATTAAGCTGAGACAACAGCAGAGATTTCAAGCGAAACTTTCGCCGCACATTATTGTATTACACTGAGCTGTGATGTATTCGTTTATACTCTCATTATTTAAAGGGAGGTTTTTAGAGAGCTGAGTAAAAGCAATATAATACACAATATTTGTGACATATATTCCACTTCTGTTATGCCTGACTTTGATAGCCTTTTCGAGGAGAGTCTATATGAATAATTACGTATTTTTCTGATGCTGCACTCTTAAGTGCTTACCTACATTTTATGTTGTATGAATATAGAAAGATTTGTTACAAATAGACACAGTAAAACTATATAGAACCTTATCTCAAGCACACCCTTTGCTCGCTCTCTAATGGATATGTCAAGCAATGTTTTCTCTCGTACTACAACTTTGAAACTACAGTACGAGCGTCATTATTGAGTTTGATCCTAGTTTTACCTATCATGGATATCGTAGAAACGTCTTATACTGGACCTTGCTCCTTATGATTTAAAAGTGTGGTTATATAGAGAGATACACTTGATATAAATTGCAAGATTAATAAGAGTATATTCAGCTATACAAGATATAAATCAAAGTCCATTTTAGCTGAGAGATATTTCTCGTCCTTTCTGATGTTCGCACTTTAGAGGTCGTATATGGTATGGTCTCTAGTTTAGAGACTTTAACTGGATATATGATCTCAAATTATGACTTGTCTGTTTATTAAGATGACTTGTAATTAAATATTCATGTATAGTATGTTTATTACAAAAAAGACTATAACTGTTCGAGATAATGAAGTATTAATATGAATGACTTGTATAGATTACAATATACTTGTAAATGAATATCTTTTTTTGAGGAACATTCGTAGGTGTAACCAGTTACATGCTGCACAGTATTTTGAATATTCTTCATCACTATTATTCTATGAGATCGCCTAGTTTTTGCATCCAAAATGTTTATATGTCTACTATTATGTCTCGGACATATTAGATATGTTTTGCATTTGAAAAGTATAAACTATTGTATTTTAGTTGAAATTATTTCTTGTATAATATATTATAACATACTTTCTCCTAACTCCGTGTTTAGCGCAGGAAGTAATGTAGTATCCATTATAATTTGAGAGAGAGAAAATATATATTAATTTATGTTCGTGCGCACTCTTTATGCGGACGACACTGCGTGCGGCAGCGATACGCAAAGTTGCTCACAGCACATAATAGGTGCCACCATAGTGACACGAGATACGCACCGCGGCGTTCGAGAGGAATCCGTCCTTCTGTGGTCGGGAGTCACGTGGTTCGTTCTTGCACTCCGCAGAGTACGCGAAGAGCGATAAGAGCGCCCATAGAAAGGTTCACACTTATGACCATAGAGGGAAGAGAATAAAAGCAAAACTCACTTCTACCTCATGAAATTTCTATCGACCATAAACTTTAAAACGCTTCTATCGAGAGGAGGCGAGAGAATGTTGTATCTCAGGCAAGGTGAGGAAGCATTACTAGCCGAACGACTATAGTGAGACCAAAGCGAATGGTATCCGATATCCAATACACGCATATAAGACATAGGGGAGGTAGTTTTATAACCTATCTCCTATAAATAATTTACAGAGCTTTGTCTTTTATGATCAATTGATGAGAGATGAACTAAAAAATAAGTCCATAAACTCATATATTAGTCACGGAAATATGGAAATTTCTAAATTACCATCCTCTTATAAGTAGGGTGATCCTTTAGCCTACTTGTTAAATAAATATACAGACACACCTAGATATCTATGGCCAGATGTCTCTACACTCACCATTATATAAATATAACTCATACTATGAGGGTAGACACCATACACATTTACGAGATTGATATCTAGGCTCAGGTAGAGGCTAGAATAAAGTGTCTTGATAAAAAGTGACTCAGTTGGCACTATGTGTCACTAAGTTGGCACTTTACAGTCTATAAACTCTATATTATATATATATATATATATATATATATATATATATATAAATATCTAATAATAATATATATATATATATATATATATTATATATATATATAATATGATATGACATATATTATATGAATATATCTATTGGTACTTATATATTATAGTATAATTAATTACTTTAAAACGGCATTGGCACTGTATGTGTGCGGTGTGTGTGTGTGTGTTGTGTGTGTGTGTGTGTGATTGTATGTGTTGTGTGTGTGTGAAGCTTAAATTTTTTTCAATTGATAACAACTTAGTTGGTATATTTATTTTTCAGTAAAATAAAAAAAATTTAAATTCTCGTATTTTCTTCATTTATTCGATAGTTTTTTTGTTTCACAAGGTATAACGTTATATAAAAACGCATTAAAAACTCTACCTACGATCCATATGATATATAATATATATAATATATATATATAATTTATATATCATAATATATATATAAATCACCGCTGGCACTTACACTACTGGCACTATATTATACATTAGATAGTAAATTAATATAATACTGCATAGTAACACTAATAGAACAACCCTCCTAGATACTCCCTTAACGGTAGATTTATGGGAAACTACATATTCAAATATGTACTGGACATATATACAATCAATAATGTACTGAACCATCATAATAACTGCTGAGTCATCAACAAGGGAGCCGGTCACCATTATTCAGATAAATAAGTAATTGAATCACTGCACATATGAATTGGAGTCATCTCAAAGTCAGTAAGTCAATCAAAGTTGAGTCATCAAGTTATTGAGCATATGATCTCACAAAAGTTTGAGCCATCACTAAATGATGAGAAATCAATAGATAGAGAACCATCTAAATGATGAACTCAATTATTACATAGTATGAGGGCATCAAAAGTTGAGGCATCAGTTGATAGGCAATTCAATAATTGTTGAGTGATAACAAAGTTGAAGGGGCATTAAGATATCAAGTGTGTGTGTTGATGTGTGTGTGTGTGTATGTTGTGTGTGTGTGTGGTGTTGAGTGTATGATGTGCGGTGTGCGATGTGATGCTGTATAAAGTGTTCATATATTAGGTTGAAGTGTTAAAGTGTTCTAATGGGTAATTCCTAAATGTATCAAGTGCTCAGTCTATAAATGACGTAATGTTATGTTGAATAGTAGTCAAACTATAAGTAGTTCATAAAGTTTTATAGTATGTATAAGTAGCCTTAATGGGATATAGTAGCGTGTGTGTATGTTGTGTGATTTAGTGTATAACGTAGTGATCGAGTCGTTGTTTGTGACAGTGTGTGGTAGTATTCAGTGATATAACTACGTTAAGCCTGAGTGATCTTAGTGTATGTGGTGTGATGTGTATAGTGTGTGTGTGTGTGTGTTGTGTGTGTGTGTGTGTGTGTGTGAAGTAGGGTAAGGTGTGATATATGTTGAGATGGAAAATATTAAAGTGTATGAGACAGGTTCAATGACAGGACTAGGCTGACTAGTATATACATGACCGTCTATATGATTAGCATCAAGTTAATCACCTATATATATCAGCTACAAGGTAAGGTATAGTGGGGTACTACTATAGTATCATAAGTATTTATATACTCTACTTAATACTCATCAAAGATCTTATAAGTAATAAAGTCATACTATTTATTTCAAGACTACTTATGATACTAGGTAATACAAGGCAAGTAACATATATTATGAAATATAATCAATGGACCAAAATCATATCAGAAAGTGAGGCTATACGATCACCCCTAAAGGGGGGTGAGTATAGTACGGCCACATAAAATACTATAGTACTAATAGATGAGGCATGCACAAGTTAACGTAACGTAGTTATTAGACTTATATCGGCATAACCGTTATCAGGCTGAGCTAAACCCGTATCTTCGAAGGTGTGCAAAAAAGCTACATATAAGGCCATAAGAATGCATACAAGTATGACTCAAAAAAAGGCAGTGTGGGGTAAAAAGGCAATTAGTTCGTGGGGTCTTCCTCACTCTCTCAGTACGAAATTTTCTTGTAAGACTACTGAGCTTCACTCTGGCGTGGTAAAATCATACTACTCTCTCAAAATATACCTAGTACAGGGGAAGATAGAATAAGTACCTTAGGTATTATAATCTGAAGTTGAGATGAAAGTTCTCAGAAAAAAAAATTTACTATCAACAATAGTTTACTTGGAAAGGGCACTTCTGTCAACACAATTGCTGCTAAGTGACCTGCTAAATAATGAACACTGAAGGTCAGCGCGCGCATGGTACAATAACTTTAAATATAGCAGAGAGTAAGATAATAACATAAAAATATTGAAGCAATAGAGTATCGTCTTATATCGAATTTACGTTGTTTCAGTCAGGCAGTTTAAAAAAATGCTTAGTGGCAATGGCCGTTAAAAATGCTTAGTGTCAAGGGCCTGTTTTAAAATCTGTGCAGGGCCATAAAAATGGCTTTCAGTACAGGTCGTAAAAAAATTCTTATTGCATGGGGCAGAAAAAGCGCTTAGTGCAGGCAATCATCATATATTATCTTATAAGAGAAGCAGCACGTAGCTTATATTAGAGAAACTGTCGTAACGTCAATATAAAGCATGACCCTTCGTATATAAGCCGATATAAGTCATTTCACTTCAGTCTCACAAAATCGTTGGTGCAGTCAGTAACCTCAAAGATCTAATAGGTCAATTTGAGTAATACATATAATGTTTAATGATTTTATTTCACGAAATCATAATTATAATTACAGAATAATCAATTGATTCTATATAATTAATTTTTATATACTAGATATAATAATCAGTTATATGTCAACTAATATTAATATTACTTTATTATAATTATATCTAATTTAAATATAATAATCTAATAAATAGCATAAAATAATAATAATAATAATAATCGAGCATCAGTGTATAGAAATAACTGAGTCTCTCCATATAAGATTAATATCTATCTATCTATGCTAATAATGACTACCTATTTGATGAAAACAAGTTATCTATCTACTCCGACTAATCATAGCTATCTTCTACTTATTGCTATCTATCTATCTAATCTATCTATCTATCTATCTATCGTATATCTCTAGTCCAGACTCTCTCTCTCTCTCACTCGCTCACTCACTCTCCGCTTATCAATCGATCTATCTATTTCTAAGTGACCTTTTGCAGGCTGATCAATGATTACCATGTTATAGAAAAAAATAGTTTGTATATATGAATTAGCGGGAATTCTATGAGTATATGGATAGACATCCGTGAGAGATATCTGCACGCGTTCACAAGTACGTCTGTTCACGCTGTGCTCGCGAAGAAACATATAAATACGTACGTTATTGAGAGTACAGATATATTGTATTCAAAGAACTTAAAACATATGTTAAATGGAGGTGCTCGAAAATTATCTTAATCAAGTGTTATATTGCTATATATTCTGTGAGATGGAATGAGGCTAAAACTAAAAGAAAAGATTGAACTGAATTGGAAGAGCATTATTTTATTGTAAAATTGTTTAATAGTCGCACTTTATAGTAATGGAGATAATTCACAACAAGGAGAGAGTGATTATCTGATAATAATCGAATATCTACTTGAGATGAATTATTTTTGATATAACGCCACACGTGGTGTGCCTCTTCTCCCACTCGAGGATAAAGACTGTGCCGCAGTCGATGACACCATAACAGGCTCACGCTCTCTGCGTATAAGATATATGTAATGTTCTGCAGATTGCTAGTAAAATGTTTTCTGTTCATTAAAAAGGATAAAAAATGTACTTCAGGATGGAATGAAAAATTATGGAATCTATATAAAGGTAAATTGGTATTATAGAGAATGGAAAAGGAAAGGAAGAAAATGTCAGGATACAAAGTGCGACACGATCTGTAAATCACGAGCCAAGTTTAAATTTGAATTAAAAAAAATATGGGTTGAGGGAAAACGAGAAAAGGAATTAAATTTTTTTTCAGTTTTAATGGTAAAGGCATGAAAATATTTTCGAATATGGTTAATAAGGAAAGTTTACTTGAAAGAGACGCAATAAAAATAGATGAAGAAAATGATCAAGGGATATCTTACTTTGTGTTCGTGTCCAGCTTGTAATCTCTATGGTTCATGTAGAACCTCAATTAATGCATCGAATGAGAACGTCCATTTCAAATTAGCACATTTGGCACGGAGACGTTCTACGGAATGGTGCTCACTCGTACCGAAGTTAACAGAATAATCTAATAAAACGAATTCCACTTTAGGTTCGAATGGCGACTACTCGTTATTCATTTGAAATCTTGGGAGCGGCAAAACTGAATAATACATAGCCCTACTCATGAAGATGTATGACTCACCATCATATTTCATGAGTGACTTGTTGGGTGCTCTTATAACGCCGATCTATATAAAGGACTAAAGATGGACATTGTTGCTGATGAGTAATTTAGCTAGACCGTGAATGAATGTCGTCTTTTCACACTGCAGCGTTGCTTCAAATATGGACATCTCCGTTTAGAGATCAAAGGTTATACTCATCTGCATGATCAGGCAACATGGATCTTTAAACAATTATTCAACAGAGAGAGGGCGATCTTTGTTTTGAAGGAAACTTTTTCAGAATACATCGAGGGAGGTTCAACTATGTTATGCAGCGGCTTTCATAGATCGCTCGAAGCGAAGGCCTTTAACAGAGTCAAGCATGATATTTTATTTAAGAAATTGAATAATTTGCAAATTCCTGATATAATGTATAATATTTTAGTGTATATTTATAATAATCAGTTTGTTCATGTTAAGTTTAAAAATAGTGTATCGAATAAATAAAAAATGGTGTTAGGCAAGGAGGGATTTTGTTACCTCAACTTTTTTGTATTTTTATAAACAAACTTATGTCTAACATTGTTAAGTAGGCAGATGATCTGATTTTGTTGATTCCCTCGATAAAAGAGCTGCAAAAGCTCTTAGACATTGCAGAAAATTTAATTAGAAGATTATGATTGATATTAAACGCAAATTAATGTACAGAAATTGTGTTTTGTAATCGATCAACTAGCTTAATTGAGGATTTTTCAGTTCCTCTTAAAATGTTTTGTAGAAACTAAATCTCTTATTTGTATTTTAAATAAAAATTTATAGGTAAAATCTGATGTAAAACGAGCTAGGGATAAATTTCTAGGAAAATTTAATGTTACATTAAGAAGATTTGCACCGTAAGATCGGATATTGTTCTTTTCTTGTTGAAATCATAGTGTATGCCATTCTATGGACGAATAAATATAATATTAGTCAAGTTTACAGACCGTTTGAAATTTGTTTTTACAATGCTGCCAAAAAATGTTTGCGAAATTCGAAGTAGGAGTACGGCTAATTATATGTTAAATTTGTAATTCCATTGTAATGAGTATAATTTACTTTAAAGTATTTGAAATTATGTAATGTATTTTGATTGTTTAGTAAACAATTTAAATTTCTATGTAAAAATGTAATGTTGAAAAGGGGTATTCTAATAAAGGATATTGGAAAAACATTTGTAACTAAATTTTGAAACTAATTTTTAATTTATTTGCTAGCGATTTGGATACTCTTAAAGAGAAAATAAAGTTGTACAAATTAGAGAGGATCCCTTAAGACAGGGGTGGCCAACCCTTGGCGCATGCGCCAAACGTGGCGCATTGCTACGGGCATACTTTTTGGGGCAGATTTATATTTAAAACTGGGGTACGTCAGCCTATTTCGTTACATTTATTTTTATGAAAATAAAAATTCATTATATTCAAACCAGAAATTTGTTAAATCCTGGCAAGATATACAAAGAAGTATGAAACAAATATCATAATGTTTATGCATTTTTTTTGTAGCGTCGACTCTCACATTCAATATATTTTCCCGCCAAAACCCATATTTGAAACATGATTTTAAATTACCTTGTAATAAAACTTTCAATGATCATCAGCTTGAAAATTTTGTGTTTATCAAATGATAGTGTGGCAGTGTTCTCTCATTTCTTATTTTATTTGCTTTTTCATTTTTTCATAAGTGAGCATATAGAATTAGTGAACGTATTTTTTTAAATAAAGAATTTCTAAAAATGATAAATTATTCAGAGGAATCATATATTCTGTGATTTATATATAGTATATATATATATAATATATATATATATATATACTATTATAATATATATATATATATATAATATATATATTATAGATATATATATTTTAGTAATATAAGGTATATATATATATATATAAATATATAATATATATATAAATATATATATACTAATATTATATATATATATATAAATATATATTATATATATATATATATAGTATACTATAAATATATTATAATATATAGTAGATAATATATATATATATAGTATATATATAATATTAAAAGTATATAATATAAATATAGTATATATATATAGTATATATTAGTATATAAATATAATATATATAGTTATATATATAAATATATATATATATATAAAATACGTATATATTATTATCTATATATATATATATATATATATTATATATATATAGTATATGTATATATATATAAATAATATTACTCAAGATATTTGTGCAATTAAACGCAACCAATTAAATTTGTATATTTCAAAGACAGTTTTCTGCATGGTAGTGAAAACCTACCTTTACCCTTACCTCTGGAGTAACCATCTCAAGGGTAAGGGTTCAACCCACTTAGGGACATTGAAATATATAGTATATATATATATCTATATAATATAATATATATATTATATATATATATACTTATATAGTATTATATATATAATATATATATACTATAATATATACTGATATATATATATATCGGCGCATCTGAAAACTCGTCTGTGAAAAAACTTGGCGAAAGGTATGTAAAGTTTGGCCACCCCTGCCTTCAGATAATATTTGGGGAATGGGTTTGTGTTTAAACATTATATTTGCCATCATGTTATAAGTTATGTAATAATAAATTTTTATTGTATTTAGTATACGAAATAAATACTACCTTTTCCTGACGACTAATGTAGTCTCTCTCTCTGCTCTCTCTCTTCTCATCTCTGTCATTCTCCTCTCTCGTCTCTCTTCTCTCTCTCTCTTCTTCCTCTCTCTCTCCTCTCTGTTCGTCCTCTCTCTCTCTCTTCTCTCTACTCTATCTATCTATCTATCTATCTATCTATCTATCTATCTCTGAAATTGTATGCCAGTATTTTATTACAATCTAACGTAAGTTTTCCCTCAATGAAATACACCCACACACAGAATAAAGGGACTCTACAGTGCTAGTGGGACTAAAGCCCATTACAGCCATCCGTCATTGTTTGGAACAAGGCCTGGGATTTTCTGGATAAATGTCTACGACCCCAAAACGCAGTAAGTTAGAATTTTTTTTTAGTTTTTCTTAAATTTTTTTTGTTCCTAATAATAATAATAATAATAATAATAATAATAATAATAATAATAATAATAATAATAATAATAATAATAATAATAATAATAATAATAATAATAATAATAATAATAATAATAATATAAATAAAAAAAAAAAAAATAATAATAATAATAATAATAATAATAATAATAATAATAATAATAATAATAATAATAATAATAATAATATTGAAAATGTACTACTTTAATAAACAAAGGTAATACAATTTTAGTATATGCAAAATTTGGCTATTAAACTAGTAAGCAACGATTATGTCAGTGACTCAATGGTGATCAAAGCGTATATTTTCTCACTGATTTCAAAATTACGAAGCAGAATATTTTATATTATTCATAATTTTAATACTTACTCCCATATTAACATTGAACATTACGATTTAGGTTTTAACATAAATTTATAGAGTGAGTAAAAAAAGTTTATCGTTCTTTTTTCATTGCTTCCTTAAATTACTGTTCTTAGGCAATTGTGGGGCATCACCCCACAAAAAGGGTATCGTGGCAGTGCCAAGCCACTGGCACCCATCCCTAAGGGTTCCGAAAAAACCATGGTATTAATGCCAAAGTGAATAGCAAAGGGTACGACTGTGGTAAGGGAAAGGGGGCATATATATATATACTATATATATATATATATATATATATATATATATATATATATATATATATATATATATATATATATATATATATATATATATGTTAGTATGATATATATAATATATATATATATAGGCCCAAATACGATATGTTAACCTTGTCTCTACATGAAGGCAATCCAGGTCACCATCTGCAAATGTCTTTCATCCATGAGTGGGAAAAAAAGTTGAGCTTGGATGCGTTTTTGCACCACGAATAGCTTTCGAACAGCCTCATATAACTTCTTGCCTTATGCTAATTTTCTTAATGGATGGGCTTCCTATGCTGAAACCTTTGGATCTGAAATGGGCATATTTGATGAACCTTTAGACAAGGTAATATATATATATATATATCTAACCTATTATATATACTTATATATATATATATACTACTATATATACACTCACACTCCGTATATATATACATACTACTCACGTATATATATATCATCATCTATATTATATATATATATATATATATATATAGATATGGCCACCACTCAATGAAAATGTTGCAAGCATGTCGGGTGGTAGTTGACACTGGAATACACGCCCTCGGGTGGACGAAAGAAGAAGCTCTGCAATACATGTTTAATCATACAGCATCTGCAAAAGCCGAATTAGAGGTTGGTTAAAATTAAATATTCATGTGTAATAACTCTCTAAGAAAAAATTTAATTTAATAATTGTCAAGAAAATAAATATTAATAAAAATCAAGTCAATCAAATTGATTGACGTAACTTCACTAAGTAATATCTAATTGTTTTAGTGAATAATTCATTTATGATTAATAATAAATGGATTACTCTCTCATCTGTGTATCAAACAAATCTTAAATTTGGAAGACGGTTTTATAACTTTAGTACAAAAATTTAGTTTCCTATAACCTTGAAAGGAAAAATCCATAATTTAGCTCTTTCCACAGGTCGAAATAAACAAATACATTGCCTGGCCAGGACAAGCTCTCTCTTACTTGATGGGAGAAATCAAAATAAAAAATTTTAGGAAAGAAGCTGAACAAAAATTGGGCGAGCTCTTCGATCTCAGAGCATTTCATGAGAGTGTTCTTAGAGTATATGGATCATCAGATCATGTGGAGTCGAGAATGCGATACTGGATCGAAGAAACTATTAGTATAGTATTTATTTTTTTTAAAAAATGGATATAAGATAATTCGGTTTATATAAATTTTTAGCTCCTTTGGTGGGAATGGTCAGAGGCTTAAATGGAAGAATTCCAATCACATATTCAATTTATCAGGGGCTAACATATGAACCTAAGTGGGATAGGGAGCACTACTGACAAAAAAACTGAAAGCCGGATGTTGGAAAGCAACATGTGCAACATTCGGTTTTTCAGGCTTGACATGTCAATGATTGGGTTTCTAAGGTCGTTGAGGCCGATTTTGAGGTCTGGAAGACTGTTTTCGGAGTTTTTTTTTTAACCTGAACTTAGAGGATTTAGCTCCCAAAAAGGGGTTTTTGGTTCCTTGAAGATTAAATGATCGGTAGACCATTCCTGATGACTCCAATCGATTCGTCGTTTTTTTTTGTTTTTTATTTTGTTACCCCTAAATCGATATTTAAATCGTCTTCTACGTGCTCTGGATGGCTTATTACATTGAAAAATATAATCGAAATAAATTATTATATAAACCGATATTAATTTTTGAAGTAAAGGGTGCGGAACTGTCGCTAAAAATGATGTTGCAAATGTTGCAAAGCAACATTTTGCAACATTGGGTTTTTTGATGTTTGATACGTCAAATTAGGGGTTTCTGAGGTGGACGATACTTTTCGCCTAAGTCATGTCAGCAGCTGACTTGGTTAGTACCCCCAACTCCGGAGGAGTTTTGCTCAATGACGACGACGCTTCTCCAAGGGCAATGACACCTTCCTGAGGTCAGT
>JABUQX010067589.1:47500-52500 GCA_015478945.1 Trachelipus rathkii
AACATACCTAACATACCTTACGTACGAATAATCTTCTTTCGTTAACAAAGTACCTAACATTCGAAGTTTCAACTTTCCATCAGATGATAACATAATCTCAATCTTTATTATACATAACCGAACAAAATATTTTTATTATCACATACATTATTATTATTATTATTATTATTATTATTATTATTATTATTATTATTATTATTATTATTATTATTATTATTATTATTATTATTATTATTATTATTATTATTATTATTATTATTATTATTATTATTATTATTATTATTATTATTATTATTATTATTATTATTATTATTAATTTTTATTATTATTATTATTATTATTATTATTTTTTTTTTTTTTTTTTATTATTATTATTATTATTATTATTATTTTTATTTTTTATTGTTATTATATTATTTTATTATTATTATTATTATTATTATTATTATTATTATTATTATTATTATTTTTACTTTTCGACATAGATATTAAAAAAGCAATAACTCGCACGAACCCTTTGACTGTCAAACGATGACTAGAATATCGTTCGGTAAATATGGTATCTACGTCACACCAAA
Organism: Trachelipus rathkii; assembly: GCA_015478945.1. Classification (NCBI taxonomy): domain Eukaryota; kingdom Metazoa; phylum Arthropoda; class Malacostraca; order Isopoda; family Trachelipodidae; genus Trachelipus; species Trachelipus rathkii. The sequence goes on from JABUQX010067589.1 coordinate 48,079, forward strand.
ACATTACACAGTCTTAGTAAGCTCAACGGTAACCAATCAGAGAACTGCTTGTCATATTTTGAATTTTAATGTTCAGACTTTACGCCCAATTCGTTTCCTGAACGTATTTGTATTTTCACACACACACACACAATAATTACAGAGACGCTTTACTTAATACATTATCCAGCCAAACATCACACTAACTTACTGATCACATGACTTATTTCTATGACGTCATGCATCTGTGTTACGTTTTCTAAACGTCGTTGTAAAACATATTTTTTTCACATATTTAATATAAACATTTCTTTTTCTTACCTATTTTCTTTTAAGTTTCTATTCTTCTTCTTTATATTTATATTTTGTTAAAAGTTAATAAGTTATCCATTTATTTAATTATTTTAATTTTATTTATTTAAAAAAAAAAATTCATTTATGCAAATTTTCTTTATTTTTAATGTTATTTATTTAAAAAATTTATTTATTTTTAAAAAACTTTTATTTATTTTTTATGATTATACTAAAATTTCTTTCATTTTATGTTTATAACTTAATTTTTTTTTTGTTTTATTGACCCTAAAGCAGTAAATCAGTAAATCAAACCACCCACCTTACCCCTCCCACCAATCCCTGATCTGTTGATCTATTGATCTATTGACTCAAGTCATATTTTTGGTATCTTTTTTTGTTTAAACATATCATAAATACATTTGTTTTAAAAACTTTTTTATTTATTTATTTTAATTTTATAATTTTTTAAAAACAATATATTTATTTTGCAAATATTATTTATTTTTAATTTTATTTATTTAAAAAATCTATATATTTTTAAAAAGTTTTACTAATTTTTTATTTTATTTGTTTAAAATTTTTAGTTAAAAAATTTGCTTATTACTGACCCTAAAGCAGTAAATCAGTTAATCAATCCACCCACCCCATTCTCTTACCCAGCCGTGATCTATAGATCTATTGATATATTGATCTACTGATCTATTGAACTACTGATTCAAATCATTTTAAGTAACATTTTGTATAATCACAACATAAAAAGTTCTTTGAATAAAATATCATAGTAAAATGTAAAAGTTTACTGACCTTAAAGCAGTAAATCAGTAAATCAGTTAATCAAACCAACAACCCAACCTCTTCCACCTATCCGTGATCAATTGATCAATTGATTCAAGTCATAATTTAAGTATCATTTTGTATAAACATAACAAAAATAAGTTCTTTATATACATCTATCATACTAACCAACGAATATATGCTAAAATAACAAAGTTTTCACATCAATAAACCTAACGTAATATATATATATATATATATATATATATATATATATATATATATATATATATATATATATATATATATATATATTATATATATATATATATATATAATATAACTGTATATACTATATATATACATATTCATATATATATATATATCTATTATATATATATATTTATTCTATATATATAAATGTACATATATATAGTAATATTATATATATATATATCATAACCTGACTACAGAATATGTAATGTAAAACAACCACCTACTCTACTTCGCAAGAATATTGCCAACATTAACAATGTAATACATCGCATTCCTCACTCGATCAACGTAACTAACTTTTAACCTACAAATGTAACTATATTCACCACTTTTCAAACGTAATTTCTAACATATCAATGTTAATTTTAGATTAACATAGTAATATCTAACAAATATTTATCATAACAATTACCTAACTATCCATCTCCACAACGACACTAAATGTTATCGGTGACAAACGTTCTTCACATAAATAATCTAACATCATATCATGAACTCATAAGAAACGATGATAACAAACCTACATAGCCTTGCGCAAGAATAATCCTGCTAACTTAAACAATGTATGCTGTTAAAATTCGATTAAGTAACTAACATTACCTTCAAAATGTAACCTACCTGAACTAACAATATAATGTATAATAGCAAACCTACCATACCTTACGCAAGAATAAACTGATAACATCTAACAAAGTTCCCTATTTAACAACAGTAAGTAACTAACATTACCTACAAAACGTACCTATTTACACTTTGTCAAGCATATCTCTAACACAGCACATGTTTAATTTTGCATTGACATAGTAATATTTAACAAAAATTATCATAACCTTACCTAACTATCATACTACCCAATGAATAAAAAATGCTCTTGTGACAAAGTTTTCACATCAATAAATCTAACATATCATAACCTGAACTGACAATATAATGTAAAACAACAAACCTACCATACCTTACGCAAGAATCTTCTGTTAACATTAACAATGTATACTGATTAATATCGATAATTAGCTAACATTACCTACAAAACGTAATCTATTCACACTTTTTCAAGCATATCTCTAATATATCAATGTGAATTGTACACTATCATCGTAATATTTAACAAAACAAACAAAAATTTTCCAAAACCTAACCTAACTAGCTATCACTATTAGCCGAATAAATGCTAACGTACAAAGATTTCACATCAATAAACCTAACATATCATTACCTGAGCTGACAATATAATGTAAAACAACAAACCTACCCTACTTTACACAAGAATCATCTGTTAACATTAACAATGTATACTGATTAATATCGATAAAATAACTAACGTTACCTACAAAACGTAACCTATTCACACTTTTTCAAGCATATCTCTAATATATCAATGTGAATTGTACACAATCATAGTATTATTTAACAAAATCTTTGTTGATTTTTACATTAACGTAGCAATATTTACCAAAATTTAACAAACATAAGCTAACACAACATTACCTGAACTAAGAACATAACGTGTCATAACATATGTTACGTACGAATAAGCAACTAACATTAACAAAGTCATTTATATTTTGCTTAATGTTTTTATCATTTTAAAATATTATTCTACATTTATAGTTTTATTTTATTTATTTATAAATGTTTATTTGAAATTCAAAAATTTTGTTTTAAAACTTTTTGTTTTTACAAAAAATTTTAATTTTTCATTAAAAAAAACTATGTACTTTATTGACCCTAATGCAGTAAAGTAGTAAAACATTAGCTCTGACACATCATAAAAAATTAAAAATGTTAGTAAAAACAAAGTTTTAAAATAAAATTTTTAAATTTTAAATAAACATTTATAAATAAATAAAATAAAACTATAAATGTAGAATAATATTTTAAAATAATAAAAACATTAAGCAAAATATAAATGACTGTTAATGATAGCTGCTTATTCGTAAGTAATATATGTTATGACAAGTTATATTCTAGTTCAGGTAATGTTGTGTTAGCTTATATTTGTTACATTTTGTTAAATATTGCTATGTTAATGCAAAAATCAACATTGATATGTTAGAGATACGCTTGAAAGAGTGTGAATAGGTTACGTTTTGTAGGTGATGTTAGTTACTTACTGTTGTTAGGCAGGGGAACTTTGTTAATGTTAGAAGATAATTCGTGTGCAAGGTATGTTAGGTTTGATATTATACATTATGTTCTTAGTTCAGGATATGATATGTTATGTTTATTGATGGGTAGACTTTGTCACGTTAGCCTTTATTCGTTAGTTAGTATGAAAGATAAGTCATGTTATGATAAAATATTTTGTTAAGTTTTGATAAATATTACTATGTCAATGTCATAAGTAAGGTATGCTAGGCAACTTTTGATACGATATGTTCTTAGTTCAGGTTATATTATGTCATATTAGCTTGATCGATGTTAAAATTTTGTCGCGTTAGCATTTATTCGGCTAATGAAATGATAGTTAATTAGGTTAGGTTATGGTAAATTTTTAAAAGTTTTGTTAAATATTTCTATGATAGTGTACAATTCACGTTGATATATTAGTTATGCTTGAAAAAGTGTGAAATGGTTACGTTTTGTAGGTAATGTTAGTTACTTTATCGATATTAATCAGTATACATTGTTAATGTTAACAGATGATTCTTGCGTAAGGTAGGATAGGTTTGTTGTTTTACATTATATTGTCAGTTCAGGTTATGATATGTTAGGTTTATTGATGTAAAAACTTTGTCACGTTAGCATTTATTCGGCTAATAGTTATAGTTAGTTAGGTTAGGTTATGGTAAATTTTTACTATGATAGTGTACAATTCACATTGATATATTAAAGATATGCTTGAAAAAGTGTGAATAGGTTACGTTTTGTAGGTAATGTTAGTTAATTATCGATATTAATCAGTATACATTGTTAATGTTAACAGATGATTCTTGCGTAAAGTATGGTAGGTTTGTTGTTTTACATTATATTGTCAGTTCAAGGTATGATATGTTAGGTTTAATGATGTGAAAATTTTGTCACGAGAACATTTATTCGTTGGGGACTATGTTACCTAGGTGAGGATATGAAATTTTTGTTAAATATTACTATGTTAAT
>JABUQX010067590.1:0-2500 GCA_015478945.1 Trachelipus rathkii
GAGAGAGATATATATATATATATATATTGTATATATATTATATATTAATCTGTCAATGTATATATATATATAATATATCTATATATATATATATATAAATATATCTTTATTCAATAAATTCCTACGAAACTATATATATATATATATATATATATATACTATACAGGGTGATTCAAAACCTCTGCGACAAACTCGGAGGGCTGATAGAGCAAACGATAAGGAACATTTATTGTTAAAATAAGCTATGTTGTATGACGCTTTGTTTCAAAGTTACGAATGATGTAAGGTAAACCACGTGATGTTGTTTGACGCGTCGTTACTTCGTAACCGGAGATTTTGGGTATTCTAATGTTATGTATGTGTGCGTGCTTACATCTGTGTACTCCGAGGGTTGATAGAGGTAACAATAAGGATATTTTGTTAAACAACGTATGTGTTTTGACGATTGTAAAGCAAACAATGGTAGCTTGTTATGAAATCATTTTATTGGAGGTGTTCAAAGTGTCTGCCCTGTACCTGATTACATTCGTTACATCGCCGTGCCATTGCCTGTCCCTTGTCGGACTCTACCAAACATGCCCTCACTGTGTCTTATTTGATCAAAGCAGTGATTTCGCTGAATCATTTCCTCTCTTGTGTTGACTGGATTAATGTACACAAATCTTCACATGCCTCCCAAAGAATAATCTAGGGATGGAGGTCAGGGCGATTCTTGCAAAACCACGCCAACAGTCCCCCTCTTCCTAATCCCTAGTTGTCAGTGTAGACTCTGTTTAAGATGCGCCCGTACTTGTGGCTGAAGTGCGCGGAGCGCCATCATGTTTGGAACAACATGTCTCTGCAGGTCGCAAGGGGTATGTCGTCCATGAGCTACGGAAGCGTATTCTGGAGTAGTTGCAGGTACGCAGGTCCATCCAAACAGTGTGGAATGATGACAGGTCCCAGCAGATAATCCCCAAGAATTCCACCCCAGATATTTACGGTAAATTTCGCCTGTGAAACTCTGATGAACATTGCGTGCGGATTGTCCTCGTCCATATGTGGCTGTTTCGGCTGTTAAAAGTAGCCATCACGTGTGAGCACGACTATCGTAAACAAGACATGGCAGGAAAGGCAGGATATCGATGTTTCGGTTGCAGAAACCATCCGGGCAAATCGCACCACGGGGTGCGAAGTCATTGGCCCAAAGTCCTTGTACTTTCTGTGGGTGGTATGGAAGCTTTGCTCTTGCAAGACCCAAACCACAGACGACTGATTTGAAACCGCATGGCAATGGAATATGGCGGCGTGTGCTAGTCGCTGGTGTTGGCGACCTCTCAAGCACCCTTTTTAAAACCCGGGGCCCACGCATTACGCCGTCTTTCCCCCAAACACCGGGGCAGAGGGGAACAATCATCTCGAAGGCGCTGATGAAGGCGAGCAAATATTGTGTGGTTGGGGGTGATTTCTGTGTGGAAACCGTTTCCCGGTACATGAGGTGCGCTTTTCGTCCATTTCCGTTCGCCGCACCGTAACATAATTATCATTGTCGGTATAACTCGGGAAGAGTGTAAGTGATCCATTCGTAATCAAATGCCTACACTGTACTTGAATCAACGACATGAATTGGGCAAAGGTAAAGGTATTTGCCACGTGTTTCCGAAGGACGTTATGCGTAACACACATTGTACGCACGGCAAGGAAAACATTAAAATTGAGTAACCTAAATCGTCGGTAACCTACATGCGACGCGTCACACAACATAAAATAGTGTACCTTCAATCGTCCTCACTTTAAAACGAAGCGTCAAACAACATAGGTTATTGTTTTAAGTCAATAAATTGATTCCCGTTGTTCGTTGTGCTCTATTCTAGCGCCTTGCTGCGGTTGATTCTGTCGCGAAAGGGTTTTGAATCATAGCTCATGGTCTATGAAGTATTGTTTGTTAATTTAGGATTTGGGGGATGATTAGCGTTAGTGAGTAGTTTTCGGTAGGAGTATTTATGTAGTGAGTTGAATATTGTTGTAGTTCTTATTGTGATAGGATATATCGAAGTTAGTTAGCGCGAGTTGGGTAGGGTGATGGTGGTTGTGGAAGGGGTTATAGATGGGGGTTACTGTTTTGTTATGTTGTTATTGTGTGGTAGTCGGTCTATGATATTACTATATATATATAGTTATATAGGGTGTTATAGTTTGAGTAGTGTTAGACTAAATATCATTTGATTTACTTATTATATATATATATATTATATTCATATATATATAATATATATTTTATATATATATATATATATATATATAATATATATTATATATATATATAATATATAATATATATATATATATATTTATATATATATATATATATTTTATATAATTTTTAATTCAAACTTCAAAGAGTAAACATCTGCATCCGCATCTCATCTACTATAAGATCCGCATCCGCATCCGCATCCGCAAACAGTCAAATTTTGACATATCCGGTTCATCACTAATATATAATATATTATATATATAT
>JABUQX010067590.1:12500-34673 GCA_015478945.1 Trachelipus rathkii
TCATTCATTAAAAATTATCCTATGCTTTGAAACATTCCACTATTTACAAAAATATTGTCTTCTCACAACTGAATCGTAATCCATCCTATAATTGATTGCAAAAAACTTTCATTAGCCATGCTGGTGTTTAAGAGGGTGCTTTAAAAAGGGGTCAATGCACAAAAATTCTTTTAGAACTAAAATTATTGCAAGTTCTTCATTCGTTTAAATGAGCTCAAAGAGGGAAACATTGCAGCGCCATATATAACCATTGTTTAAAAAAATCTAATAATTGTAGTTAAAAAGGTATTCTGAATTTATGGCTGTTTAAAATCCCATAAAATTCATCATCCATAATAAACGTCTGCAACTTCATTAATATAAAAAATTTTCTCAGCAACCTAGATACTAGCATACGGCGCAAAGCAATCAAAATAAACTGACGAAGTAATACATAAATAAAATGAGTTATTCTATCGCTACAAAACAAAAAGACAAAGAAAAGCTTCAATTAAAGGTTTTAATAATTCTAAAAATAATAATAAAAAAAAAATAATAATAATAATAATGCATAACACGTATTTTATTGAATGAAATCTGACACTTGATTCTAGGTGATTTTGGTGCGCTGATCACGTTTTTGAAGTCAGTTTTGCTCTATCAGGTCCTGTTTTTTGTAAAAAGTCTATGGCGCATTTTCAAGGTTTTTCAAAATCAGGGTATGAAATTTTGTCATCTGGTAATATTTATTTCAACACACATGAATAGAAATAGTTCAAACTATACCAATATGACATAAAAATCCTAGAAACACCTTTATGATAATCAAAAGTTACATTAAAAAACGTTTAATTTGCCAAAAATTTCCTTTTATAGGATTTCCTAGCATGCTTACTTGTTGATGGCAGGTCTCTTTTCAAGGTCCAACAGTAATCGGCCATCATGTGAGAATCCCACCGACCTTGATAACGTTCTTCCATAATTTTTATATCTTGGTGGAATCTCTCCCCTTGCTCGTCACTTACATCACCTAAATTAGTTGGAAAGTTTTCAAGATGACTATTCAAAAAATGCATTTTTAAACTCATATTGCAATCTAATCTTTTGTAGTCTCCTATAAGTTTGTTCACAATTTCTACTTAGTTATCTGCCCAATAGTTACCTAGAAAGTTTTTTATCAAGTTTACGAATGATAACCACGCATTTTTTTTCCTTTTCATTCATGACATTAGGGAAATTATTGTCTTTCAATAACGTTCGTATTTGTGGACCATCAAAAATTCCCGCCTTAATTTTCTCATAATTTACACTTGGAAATTTTGACAGTATATATTGTAAGCATTCACAGATCCTATCCAAAGCTTTCACATATTGCTTCATAAGACCTAGTTTGATATGGAAGGAGGAAATATAGATTTTGTCTCTGCTCATTAAGGTGGTTAATCTACATTTTTTCTCCGACTGTAAGTGAGTTCGTGCTGGCCAGAAATTTCTCTTGCAATAAATGTTCTTTTATTTAGACTCTGCTGTCCCCATAACAGTAGAGAATACATGGCTATTTAAGTAATAACCCCGCCCTGTTTTTCGAGCAAAGAAATCTACACATCCTCCACTTTGAATGTTAACGCACATGTGACCCATACTGCTCCATACATTGATAAGTATCTAGTACCTTTCTATATGTTCATATCTTCCCTTTAAGCTTTGTTAGAATGTTCCTAATCGGTACCGAGCCGTAAATATTACAATTGTGCAACAAGTACACATTTCAGACTTCAATTTCGAGCTGTCTAAACAAGCGCCCAGTGCATTGAGATCTGTAGACGTAATTGCACATCTCCTTTAACAACACCGGGTTATATCAGCAGCACATATAACTAAATTACACTCTGTTATTTAAATAATTTAAGAAACCCTTACTTCCTTTTTAAGATTAAGATTTTTAGGGAAAACCTGCTTTAGAGGTTCCGGTCCCCCATAATCGTGTGGGTGCCATTTCAACTCCTCAGGATATCAACCTGTCGTTATTTATCGTAAATATGGATTGTTGTAAACAACACAGTTAGACAGAGTGTCCAGTGTATTTTATTCAGGAACGCACTCCAAGTGGAGGTTCAGATTCCCCGCAGCAAACCTTCAAAACTATCAAATTTGGGATCATATAGGATCACGGTCAATCATGTAAAAATGGATTACCACAATACTTCCGGATCCGGAACCATGTGGCAGCGGCTCCGAATCAAGTTGCCTTTTTTCGGTCAGCAAGCTAATTTCGATCTTGAGCCCTTTCTCCGTCTTCCTTCACTATGCATCTAATATTACCTTTACCTATCTCCTCTTAATTCTTATTTTCTCATTTAGGAACCCTAAGGTAGGCCCTTATACAATCTTGAGGGTGTTCTGAAACCCCACTAGAATTAGCTTTTATGCCGTTTAAATAAACCGGGGTGGCTAGACATCTCACTCGGTCATTAACCACCGTTTTTGTACCAGATTCACTTCTCTGCCACTCGACAAGAGCTCGGCCGTGCAGTGGCACCGCAATTTTGTGCTTAAATCCTTCATACCTTGTGCTTATTCTTCTTCATCAAGTCTTTTATATTTTTCTTTTAACATTCTCTATGTTTCTCTCTTTTATTTTCTCTTTATTCGTAAAAAACCTTAAAGGGGTCTCAAACAACCTTGTTTATTCTGAAACACATAAATCAGGTTTTACGAGTTCGGTAAAAATTATGGAAAGACACCCTACTCGGGCTATTATACGTTTTAACAGATTTCCAAAGATTCGGCTCCCAACGGAGTTGCCGGAGCGGCAACCGTAATCCAGCCTCAAAGAGTCACTCGGCTTTAATTTCTTCGTTGAAACATTTCAGTTTATCTTTTTTTCCCATATACTAAGGCTATATTCAAGTTTAAACCTGTTCAGCAACCACTTACAGGGGGGGGGGGTATCGGTGTTAAATCGTACTCAGCTGCGGATACCACTACAGCTAGCTATTTTTTGTAACTCCAAGTTTTGAAATGCTATAAAAAAATTTATGCTCCACTCAAGTAGGAAGAAAATTTATAACTATATAAAATATAATATATTATTTATGTATAGATATATATATAATATATATATATATAATATATATATAATATATATATATATTATATAATTATATATATATATATATATATATATATATATATTCGGTGGTAAAAAGCTATATGGGGGGAAATTTTTTTTTGTATTTTCGCGGAGATCCCCCTAAAAGTGTCAATTGTCCATAAAAAATGAGATTGGAAAGTTTCAGCTCAATTGAATAACGTTAACCCGTGCCTCATTGAGGTCAAAGTTTTGAAAAAGCTGCTATTTTTGGAAAAAATCACAGTTTTTCCTTCATAAAAAGAAAACCATTCGTCCTAGAAACCTAATTCTTGTTTTATTTCATAGGAAATGTTGTTGTCTTGAAGTTTCACTCTCACCTTCGTCTTCTACAGCATCAACGAGCATGAGTTGAAGGCAGAAAGACAAGATTATTTTAATGTGGCCAATTAAAAAAATCTTGTCTTTCTGCCTTGAACTCATGCTCGTTGATGCTGTAGAAGACAAAGGTGAGAGTGAAACTTCAAGGCAACAATATTTCCTATAAAATAAGACAAGAATCAGGTTTCTAGGACAAATAATTTTCATTTTATGAAGGAGAAACTGTGATTTTTTGCAGAATAATTCGAAGATTTTCCTTCATAAAATGAAAACTATTTGTCTTAGAAACCTGATTCTGGTCTTATTTTATAGGAAATATTGTTGCCTTGAAGTTTCATTCTCAACGAGCATGAGTTCACGGAAGAAAGACAAGATTTTTTTAATTGGCCACATGTCTCATCAAATCACTGGCAGTAAGTTGCCATCTAATTGTCAAGTTTTACGCAGTTTATTTTATAATATGCGCCAAGTGAAATTGAATACCAGAGAAGCTGCAAGACTTACAATACAGGAAGTTCTAATTTTTTGGGAGAAAGCTAAGATACCAATCAGACACTTTAAAGATTGTGTTGCAAAGCTTGAAAAACTGTATGGAGAGTGGAGAAAACTGAAAAAAAACGCTACCAGATCTGCAAGCACAGCTCAAAATCAAAAAGTAGAAGCTTTCAAGTCAACTCTTGATGACCTATTTGACGTTGCTCATCAGGATGCACTGAAAAACACTACTGAAGAAGACAAGCAGTTTTTGTTACTCCAGAGAGAAAAAGGACGTCCTGGCTGCATGGGAGGCGTTGACATGAAATTCGTAAAAGCAGAACAACGAAGAGAAAAGAGACGAGCAGCTGAGATGGCAAGATTGGCAAAATCAAGAGAAAATGTAGGTGAGTTTCAGAGTTTTCCCTCAATTTTTCTTTTATTTTTCATGTTATACATTATTTATTTATTATTATTTTTCTGTTTAGATTAGTTGACTTGATGCCATTATCTGTGAGGGGTTAATGGTTTATTTTAATTTATTTGTTTTATTTTTAGAAAGATTTGAGGATGAAGATGTAGAACTGGAATCTTCACTAAGCAGCACATCAGAGGAAGAGGAGCCGACGCAAGAAGATATTGAAATGGAGGATAATTTGCCAGACACAGAGGAAGTAGGGCCAGAAATAAAGAAGGCAAATACTCTCGAGGAAGTGAAGAGATTATTACTTTATTGTTAGATAGGTGTAATATATCTGATAGAGACGCAGTTCGAATAATATCAGTTACTGCAGAAGACCTATTGAGTTTAATTGTAAGTAGAAGTGAAATACGACTCTGCAGACTGCAATTCCGAAAACGAAGGAATGAGTTTATCAAAAATAGATTCAAGGTTTCCGATTTAGAGGGAGTTGTTGTGCACTGGGATGGGAAGTTGATTCCAGATTTATTGAGTAAAGAAAATGTAGAGAGGGTAGCGGTTTTGATTAGTTGTGGGGATGAAGAACAGTTGATAGGAGTTACTCATCTTAAAAATAGCATGGGAATTACTCAGTCAAAAGCTGTATTTTCAGCAGTTGAACAGTGGAGGCAGTGGGCAAAATCCAGGCAATGTGTTTTGATACCACTGCAGTAAATATTGGTCGCTTTAGGGGAGCCTGCGTCTTGCTAGACCAATCATTATAGAAAAATATTCTGTATTTAACGTTGCCACCATGTTTTAGAAGTTATTCTAAAAGCAGTTTTTGATTGTAAAAGGGACACAACAATATTTTTAAAAAATTCAGACTGAGTGGTGTAAGTTAGACAACACAAAATACAAAACTGGTATTGAAGATGAAAACATTAGATAAAAAATACGTAATTCGGATCAAATTTCAAGCTTTCTCATCGAACAATTAAAAAATCAATAGCCCAGGAAGGATTATAAAGAACTTATCCAACTTTGTTTATATTTTTTTGATGTCTTCCTCCAAAAGACATTTTTTCCAGAGTACCTGGTGCTATTCATCACGCCAGATGGATGGCAAAGGGCATTTATTTTTTCAAAATTTATTTTTTCCGGGATCAATTTTCGTTAACAGATTTAGAGAAAAGAGGTATTGAAGATATTTGTTTATTTATAATCAATATTTATGTAAAAGCGTGGTTCAACTCCTTCAAACCCACTTTGGTTCCCCAACCAAGACCTTAAAATCGTTTGTTTAGTACAGGAAAATTGGAAAAAGAGGTTGCAGGCAAGGCACTATCTAAAATGACAAACCATCTAAGGTACCTTAACTCGGAGCATGCTGCATTTTCATTTTTCGATGATACTTTGGGAAAAAAATGTCAAAAAAAGCATGACTCTAAAATTAACGTCCGAAGAAGAAAATGATGATGATTGAGATGATGATAGGGAAGTCAAATCAGCACTCAGTCTAAAACAAGTGGATTATTTATTGGACAAAGAAGTTGATTTTTTTGTTTCTCCTCAAACTCAAAATCTTTTTAAGATTTGAAATTACTAGTATTCTTAACTACTGATCCTGATGTATGGTGTGAAAATCAACATTATTTAAAAGCTAAAAAAATAGTAAACGGTTTTAAGGTTGTCAATGACACAGCTGAAAAGGGGATAAAATTAATCTAGGACTTCAATTCCTGTTTGACGAAGGGCGAAAGCAACAGACGGCGTTTCCGTTACAAATTGTATCTGAATGTAGGAAGATTTTTCCTGACTCTTCAAAACCCACCTCATATAAGCCATTACCACCTTAATCTGATAATTGTAAATAATAATCAACATTTTTCATTTCTTCCTTTATAATGCGTCCTTTTTATAACGAACATGGAATAATAAAATGGATTTTAACATTATTTGTTCCCATTTTAATACCTTCTTTGTTCTTCTTTTCTCCTAATTCCTTAGTTTCAATTTAGATTTTATTGCATTTGCTTTTGAAAGCACTTTTAAATAAACCCTTTTTAATGCATAAAATGAAAATTAAAAAAAAAATCTGGAAAGCAGATGTAATTGAGTGTTGCAATGTTTTTTTGGCATTGCATAAAAAGTCAGTTTTGAAGAGTCGGATCATGTCCGGTCTTAGGAAATGCTGGATAAAATAAATAAACCTTATCGTGCTTTAACAAAATATTTAGTGCCGAGCATTTATTTTTCAGAAACATTTCCTATGAAATGAAACAAGAATCAAGTTTCTAGACGAATGGTTTTCATTATTATGAAGGAACAATTGCGATTTTTTCGCAGCTTTTCAAAACTTTGACATGCTCAATTGAGGCACGGATTTAACGCTTATCCAATTAGAGCTGAAAATTTGCCAATCTCATTTTTTGCCAATTGGCAACTTTAGGGGGGTCTCCCGGAAAAAAAATTCGGACACTGATTTGTGTGACCACCTTAGCTATATATATATTTATAGTAGTATATATAATATATATATAAATATATTATATATATATATATATAATTATATATATATTATTATATATATTATATAATATATATAATATATATATGTATATATAATATAATTATATATTTATAATATATATATAGTTCATATGTATATATATTATACTATATATAATATATTATATTAGGTATATATATTATATATTATATTATATATATATATATTATAAATATTTATATATATATAATATTAATATATTATATAGTATACATTATTATATAATAGTAATATATATATATATATATATATTATTAGTATAAATTATAGAAGATAGAAATGTTGTTATATTTTATTATTCATAGTCTCGATAGTCTTCATATAATACCTTTGATCAAATTTAGATCATTACGTAATCATTTAAGATCATCACGTAATATAATAATAATAATAATAATAATAATAATAATAATAATATCAAGAAACTAAAAAGGAAATTAAAAAAAAAAATAAATGATACAAATAAAATAAACATTTTTTTTATTTTTATTAGAGTTAATTAGATTTATTATTATATTACATATGAGATAGACTGTAACATAATCGGTATCTGTATTACGATTGCAACGAAAAAAGAAACTGACAAAAAAAAAAAACAAAAAAAAAATCAACTTAATTCACTGAGAAAAGAAATTCAGAATTTCTACGAAATTCACATTCCAACAACACACACACACCACACCACACAGCACACCACATACACACACACACAACACGCACACAACACATTACACACCACACCACACACACAACGCACACACCTACACCACACACACACACACAGTATATTATATATATATATATATAATCAGTATATATATAATAATATTATATTATATAATATTTATATATATATATATATATATATTATAATATATATATTATACCGATATATATATATAATATTATATAATATATATTATATATATATATATATATATATATATATATACTATCATTAGATATTATATATTATATATATATATATAATATATTATATATACTATATTATATTATATATATATATATGTATATATTGATATCAATATCTTATATAATATATATATATATATATATTATTATATTATATATATTATATATATTATATTTATTTATATTATATATATAATATAGTATATATAGTATATATATATATATTTATTATTATTATATATATTATATATATATATATATTATATATATATATATATAAATATAATATATATTATATATATATTATATATATATATATATATATATTATATATATAAATATATATATATATTATATTATATAATATATATATATATATAATATATATATATATATATTATTATTTAAATTTACTTACTATATGCATAGTTTTAATACGTATTTGTTAGGTTACAACCTTGAGAAGTTATTGGTCTATTGATGTTTTTTTGGCTCATTTTTTGTCATGAGCATTTTTTCTAAGGAATTTAAAAACTGTTTTTAAATTTTCTTGATTAGTTTTATTGCACATAGTTATTATTATTTAAAACCTTACAATTTAAATTTGAAAACTAAATTTTTAAAACAACAAATTTTTTAAAACCTACGACACTTATTAATAGCTTCTCGTCAATATTGAACCTCTCTTCAGTTTCAAGTGTTCTTTTAAACTAAAACCTATTTGAGTATTGATTTTTAAGAGACTTCGACTTTTCCAGCAACTCCAATATAGTCCAACACAGCCGGAGACAAACGTCTGGCAACCCGTGCAATTTTCTATTTAATATATTTACAACTAAATTCTTGGATCAATTGTGTTATGTTAATTGTTTACAGGTTATAAGAGAACATTGGGTGCAAAGGTTTCTTAGGGAAAGATTTCATTAGGGTCTTTTGGCTATGTTGTTATGCTCTTTCTCACATAATTTTGTTTTTACTCAAATGTACATAAATATTTGTGCGTGCACATATATGCCCACATATACACTCAAAATATATATATATATTATATTATATATATATATATACTATATATATATATATATATATATATATTAGTATATATATTAAAACTTTACGAGTCACCATTCAACGAATGCTATTAAATAAGATAGAAAAGTGAAGAAATGTATAAGAAAATAATCAAAGAAAGAAAGAAAGAAAAGGAAAAGAAATTGAAATTGAAAAAGGCTTATTTACTTTAAAATTCTTTTTAATAAAAACAAAGATTTTCTCAAAAATAAATACGTATTAGAGGAAATTGTGAAAAATTTAAGATAATTACAAAAGTTCTAGGTTAAGATTATTGTAATAATAATAATATATAATAATAATTTAATAATAATAATAATAATAATAATAATAATATAATAATAATAATAATAATAATAATAATAATAATAATAATAATAATAATAATAATAATAAATCAGGTCAAACCCAATAATAATTAAAGTATTAAACCAATAATTAAAAATTACAAAAAAGAAAAAAAATTAAAAGCTATGTCTCAATTAAATGTAAAATAAAAAATTAGAAATTATTAACATTATTATCACGATAATTATCAAAATTAGTAAAAATAATTGAGAATTATTAATTAGTTTTAATATTTAAAACATAGGAAAGTGTTCCAATTAACTTGCATGTTTTTAAATTGTTCTATTTGCATATTAATTAAACTATATATATATATATATATATAATAATATTATAGTAGTATATATATATAGTATATATATATATAATAATAATATATATATATATAATAGTATATATATATATATATATATATATATATATATATATATATATAATTATATATATATATATAGTATACAGAGCGGAAGTTAAAACCACTGATCCAGACCCATACGGTTAGACTGACCTAGGAAAGCGCAAGGGATACAATCGGACACAGATAAAAGAAATGGTCGGGCTGTATATATATATATATTATATATATTATAATTATATATATATATATATATATATATATATATATATATATATATATAGTATATATTATATATATATATATTATATATAATATATATTATATAATAATATATATATATATATAGAGAGAGAGAGAGAGAGAGAGAGAGAGAGAGAGAGAGTATAAAAGATTTTACTGTTCTATATTATTCTTATGTAAATAAAGTGTTTTTCTTTTGTAAATATTTTAGCTGTATTTTAAAGTAGTGAAATGCAAATAATGTACAGCGTTATTTAAAAAAGTTTGAAAGTATAGTTCACGTAAATCCATGGAAGGAGATGTTAGTCCATGGTTTTTAAAGATGTTAAATTCAGGCATAAATCTAATATATATTAGATCATGAGCGGTATACAAGGGGCAAGGGGGGCACTTGCCCCCTTAAATTTTTGCGAAATAAAAAAAATAAATGGACCTATACTTATATGTTTCCAGACGACTGAAGAAAAAACAATACGTTTTATATAAAGGGATATTTATTACAGTCGGTAGGAAAAAACTTTGAAAAAAAGAATACAACTCAATCGATAGATAATGATAAGTTAGTAAAATTACCGTATTACATAAGTAAATTAAACTACATTTATTCTAAAGAGTTTTAAATGTTATGATTTTTGTATTTTCACTGTTGAACCTGAAATCATCTTAGTTCATGTGTGCAAATATCTGTCTTTGCTTCAAAACAAATTTCATGATATAAAATAGAAATATAATAAAAATAATAAATTAATATATAATATCTATAATAAAATATATATGAAATAATAATATATATATTATAATAAAATGATATATTAATATATATTAATAGAAATATAATAAATTAGTATAAAAACCCCTTAACCAAGACAAAGGCCGTATGAAAAGGACCTACAGTACATTGTAACACTCATAAGTACAATTAGCCCTCTATATTAGGCGTGTACCGCTCTTAACAGCGACTAATAGGTTATAAGTAAAGAAAAATATAAGAATGTAATAATATAAAAATATATAAATAAGTTAAATATAGATCCTATCTAATACGAGTACAAATTAAATCAAAAAATATTAATGTTATAAAAGTAATAAATTATAATATCAGTACTCAATACCTTTTGCCCCCAAATGAATATCTAACCATACAGCCCAAATTGTTATTTGAATATAAGTGGTTCGTGGAATATAGGTCAGAAGATGTTAAAATTATGTGTTGGAAAAAGTTGGCAAGTCCGTATAAACTCGTCAAAGTGGTCGTGGTATTGTTCTTGACTTCTGCTTCCACGTTGCTAACCACTAGCTTCACCGCTTATAGGTCCTTCTTACTCCCGACCACCTACCGGACCTAAGATTAATTAGTACCTAAAACAACTAGATAAAAAATAATATAAAGTTAAATCAAAAAAAATAATAGAATAAAGACGGGTAAACGTATTAAACTACTAAATTATAAAAGTGATAAATTCTAGTATAAAAAAGGTAGGTACTTCAATGGTAAACTCATATAAAAGGAATAGGTATAAAATGAAAAAAAAATTTATAAAAGATATAATGCCATGAAGGATTATAAATGTTTATAAAGTGTGAAGAATAAAAACCCCCGATACAACTAGACAATAACGATTGACACAAAATAAAATACATTAACATTAAGTAATGTCCCAAAACTCAACAGTAAATATACTCAGAGATTGAAACCGATCATGCATCTACATCAGACATTCCGATAGTACCAAGGAAAGGTGATTTATTCACGGAAGATATATACTTTTGGATACAGTTGAAGAAGGTTTTAATATTCCTAAATACTATTATAATGTTGCGAAAACAAAAAGAATTAAGAGATGGTTTATATTTATTGATTATATATTATTTATTATTATTATATTATATATTAATGATATTATTATTAATATTTACAATGTAATTATTATTATATGATTTGATATATTATTATATATTTATTATTATATTATATAATTATTTCAGACTTCTCCCGCCGGTCGATTGTCAAAACGTGTGTAGTTATTTTTAATTATTAATTATTATTATTAATTATTATTATTATTATTGAGTTTAGCAGTCCAGACTAGAAGGCTAAGGTGGCAATCTGTATACTTCAATGAGACCTCTTGCAACGATTGACGCAGGTGATAAGAATCACGCATCAAGTAACATCGCCTCTAGTATAGAGTTTGATAAAGATTGCGAGTACTTTGCAGTGGCTGGATCTGATATAAGGGAATCAATTATAAGCCCCGCTCGACTTTAACCAAACAAAAATATATAAAATATGCCCACCATCCTAATAGCCTCCAAGTTTGGACCGGCTCGGACACTGCAGTTAGAAAACGCCAAAGTCAAAGTCAACTATGACTTTACGAAAGTCTTTTTCGCAGCACAACCAACCGGCTCACAAAACTTCACCATAACTCAGAGCTGACCGGGCGGCTCCCCGCCAAAACGCAACATCCTCCCGTCAGCAGCCGGTATACCAGATCCACGGTCGCCCACCGAATCCCAAACACACCAACCACCACTGACGCGCGAACAATCTACGGGACGGCGCGATAACCAAAGTGGACGTCTCGAAACACATCAGTGCTTCGCTAATCGGAGTCAGTTCGTATGTGGTACACGCGCTTTCTCCAAATCACCACATACTAAAGATGTCTGCTAGAGTTCTACGAATCATCTAGGTTTAATTCCGCACAGAGTCTGGTCTGTTCGTCTCCGTTCTCCCACACTCAACCTATCTAAGATGCTCCAGTCGGTGCTCTCATATCGTACGTGACCTCTCTCATCCTCTCAACCTGGCTACGCCTAAGACATACTGAGCGTCTCACGTCTCTCTATCGTTACCTCGTTATACACAATACTGAACATCAGATTCCCATTGCAAACTCCTACGCACGATACACGCGCTCCTTCTCACTCTGATCCACCTCGTCATCTCCTCTCTTCTCTCTCTCCTCTCTCTACTCTCACTCTTTAGCTGTCTCTGCCACCAGTCCTCCACCTCTCTCCATGCCCGACCCTAGGCACAATCCTCGTGCGCATCCTGGACCTCACATGTCCGTACTCATGCCTCCTGCTCCATTCATCTCTCTCACTCACTCTCATCATTTCTCTCTCGCCTCTGATCATCTCTACCTTGGTGTGTAAAAACAAACTCCCCAAAAATATAACCAATAACATAAATAAAATAGATAAATAGTTCCAGTGAGGCTAGCTTACAAAAAATGTCCAGATGAAATAGGTCTCAGGAGTTTTGGTACAAAAAAAACCGCAAGACGAGGTGCATTTTTTCACTCCACATGCTCCAGGGCCATACCACCTACGGGTATTTATTAAAAAAAACCATGATAAGAAGTAGGTGTATTTATTGATGAGGTAAAAGGGGTGGGCAAAAATGTGGGCAAAATGGATATACAGAAAAATAGTATTTTATAAAAAATATTTGAAAAGACTTGTATAATTATATTGTAAATAAGAAAATTAATAACATATATATATTATATATATATATTATATATATTTATATATATATATATATTATATTATATATTATACTGTATAGATATATATATATATAATATAAATATAATTATATAATATATATAGATATGAGATTAAAAATTAATATAAAATAATATATTAATATATATAATTGAAATTATAATATTTTATAATGTAATAGATAATAATATATAATATATATATATTTAAGTATGAATATCAGTAAAGTAGATAGAATAGATGAGGTAAATAGAGTGTCGGTCGTAAAGGTGGGAGGTGGGTAAAAAGTGAGGTGCTATAAGTATGGTATTATTGCTATAGGATAAACGAGTGTAACGAGAATAGTAGAGGAAAAATACTTAGATAGAAATCAAAAGATATCATTGCAACCTATAAATAGAAACAAGAGAGTGAAATATTTATTGAAGATAATTAATTGAGGAGTAATGAGTATATAGGTGGATAAAAGATACTGGTAAATTAGTTAGAGAGTGATATTAAACAGATGGAAAGTGTAAACATAGTATATGAGGAACAATAGTAGGGTAATCATGTGAAGATGCAAACACTAGCCTAGTACGATATGACCCCACCATTCACAATTATAAATGATGTAAGACGCAAGGGGCCACTCAGGGAAGTGGAAAAGGGCGGCAGATATAAAGTTATATACTTGATTAATATGTTATATATTATATATATGCATGAGGATATGGGCAAACTGGAGAATATAGTTATTTCTTTAGAAATATTAAGCCCGTTCATTTGTTTATTTTCATAAAATAAATAACATAATTAATTGAAAAATTATTATTGTAAAATGAATAGTCCAGGTATAGACTAACGGTGAAGTATATATACTACTATTGAAACAAGATATCTACCCTATATGAATGATAATATATAAATATATAATATATATATATATATATATATAATTATATATAATATATATATAGTAAATATATATAATATATAGTGATTTATATATTATAAGATATAATTTTTTAGTTAATTATTTTCAGGTGGAAGTAAGTAAGTATAGAAAAATGGTGAATATAAAAGTAGATAATTAATAATAATATGATAGGTAGTATATATGTATATATAAGATAAAATATATAATTAGTATATGATATAATAGTGATACTGACATCATCGATCACAATATCATGTAATAAATTCAAGTGAGTCATGCTAAGCAAAGAAACCTGAAGTAAACTAATTACCCGGTTCTTAGCGAATCACTATCATTAAAGAAAAAAACTATATGGAATATAATGTATAAATAATAAAATCAATAATACCAACCTAAAACAAACAATTAAAGATAAACATTATACCCAATTAAAAGTCCCCCACTCCTCCCCAAATAATAATAAAATTATAAGATAAATATAAACATGACTATCTACATAGCCGGAGTTGTGATGTTTCCGTCTTTTGATACTTCAAATGTTTCGCCCGGGATGATCAGAATACTGAAGACAATAAATAAGAGTATAGGGAAATGAAAGAAGGGCAGAAACAACTATTTGTAATGATTATGCCATATAGGAATTGCTAAAGATACAAAAAGTGTAATGATATATAGGTCAATGACTAGATCCAAAAGAAAACTAAAATATTAATAAATTAGTTAATTATTTAACTAAGTAATTACTAATATAGGTAATAAGCTATTAAGACTACTATATTTATAGGGCCATAATGTTGCAATTTTTATTATCGGTTTGTTACTTAAAAAATATATAATAAGTATATATAATTTTTTTAAAAAGTGATAGGCATGATCATTATCTCCATACTAATAATAATAATACAAGATATAAAATTAAGTAATACGTTAATTTTTTATTATTCAAAATGTCAAATGATTTAGTTTAATTATTTGAAAAAGTTCTAAATCTGATTAGATTCTTAAGTTTATAAGTTTGTTTATATTTTTTTTTATATAAATACTTTACATTAATCGATAATTAATTAAAATTTGAGCTATTGAAATGTAATAATTAAAATAATGTTATTAATAGAATTGTCGAATCTAAAATGTATTGTATTAATAATGATAGACTTATCTTTTTAAAGTATATAATAATAGAATTAATGATGTTTTAAATTTTTCTTTTGTGTTTCAAACGCAAATTTTCTATTATAAATTAAAATTATAGATACAGTAATATATTATGATAAAACCCAACATTTTTCTTTCCATATTAATACTGTAAGATATATCAAGTAAACTGCGGTCTACAGCATATATGTAAAAAGATAATGATCTGTTTACACTCTCTCACTCTCAGTCATTAAATGAATATATTAATCAAACTACTACGTCATATAGTCAGGAAATTTTTTTTTATAGAAACCCACGCCTTCATTTTGCTCGCGGGTTGTTGTTTGAAATGATTAAATAAGTCCATGGCCACGAGCGACAATGGTGCGAGGGTACGAGCTGCAGAACTCACCCGGGCCAATAGTTGCCCAGACTTACGCGAACCCTGGTGAGGTGAGGACTGAGCCTATTAGACAATTTTGTGTTTTAAATAATAATGATTAAATATCAGAAATAAAAGACGGAAAAAAAGAAATACAATATTAATATTTTTTTATGTTATAAAGTATATTATGTGCAATGCCAAATTTTATATGTCATATAATATTTATAAAACTCAAATATGAAATAAACACATATATAAAAATAAAAGATAAAGAAGGCGCTGAAGACCAAGAGTTCGTACTATACCCCTATGCCTGCCCCCAACTTTCTTACTTCCTCTCATCTTAACTCCCTCCCATATACTTTTAAAACACTTTTGTATGTTGAAAAAACTAAGGATATATAATCTCACGCGTATTATGCAAATAGTACGCTCACGTACCCGTATAACCATACAACCGGTCGCCTACCCAACAAATAGTCACAAACAGGATATAAGTATATATGTTACTAGTAACCCCCTCGAATATAATATTACCAGAATATCTAGATCCCTAACCTTAATGTAATAACCTAACTATACTAGCTATTATATAATAGATTAGCATATATATTATATCATATAGATATAGAACAAAAAATATTAACTGGGCCTAAATAGGTGTAGTGGTAGTCGGTCGGAAGTGTTATTATGAGGGCCTAATAAATTAAAACTCTGGTAAGGAGAGATTTAACACAGGAACATACAATATGTAAATTCACCAGTTTTGTAAGCGACTCTTCCTTGTCTCCTCTTAATAATTTGCAATGCTGAACAACGAACATGGCACAAAAAACAACAAGAATATTACAACTATCCTTACACTCTATCATGTCAGAAGTATTTAGGAAAGACCACCCAATTTCACTACGAAGACGGGGCTAAATTTTGTATAGATAGAGTTGGCCAATTAGAGTTAAACATAAACAAGTCAGTCTTAGGCAACTGTTAAACATACACCACGCACCCATAATGTTCCTTGGAATACAGCCATATGGGATTAGATCACCACATGAAGTTCTAAAATAGGTAAGTTTATTTATTTTTCAAGGATATATATTGGTGTATTTTTTATTTGTTGTACTTGCAAACTATTGCACGAAAGCTTTGTCAATTTGAAGTTATTGGATATGAGTCTACTCGGACCATGCTCGCGCCATTCACAAATGTGCACGAGAACGCCGGTGACTGAGCTAATCCTTTGGGGTAAGTATCTAGTCGCCTCTAGACGGAGTCTCTGGCTAGCCCATTCTCATCTACGGCATGTTAAATATCGCTGATCGTAATTAGTACTTACCAGGACGGAAGGAAACCCTGGTGAGTTGGCTGGTTGTACAAAATGTAGTATATAATTCTCAGCAGTCAGATAGCTAATAACATTCTCAAAACAGTCGACTTATCACGACTACCCTGGAACCACGCGATGCGCCATGGACTCCGTTATTCAGAACACGAAACTAGTAACCAATTTGATTGTCCACTCACGGTCTAGGTATCCCCAGCGATCTGGAACGACGCAGAATTATAACTTGTGAGCAACTTTGGTCAATAGGAGTGCGATAACTGCCGCTTACGACCACTCTATTATAATGTCATCCGTAGACGTCCTGAATAAACCACACACGCCCTACTCACACGATTATCTACCATACTCTTTAGCAGATCCGTAACACACTGACTCAAAAACATGAATAGTATAGCCCACCTATATATATATAGGTACTAATTAAACTCACCTCTATACTAAAATGTATATTAGCAACCCTCTAATCTAAACTAACTCATAGAATATTATTCACTACGTATAAATATCTCCGTAATAATATATAATATTATATAATACACTCATAAACAAGAAGCGCGCCAATACACAAACTGCAACTGGAAGAACTTACAATCTCTCAGAAAAAGACGAAGACCAAAAAACTATTGAGAATAACTGCTCGAAGGTGCTCCTAATATAAATTTAATCTCGCTCTCAAATCGCTAAATAATAATTAAAAAAATTAGATAATATGTATAATACAATAAACACAATTATAAGGGGTAAATAAATGTAATAGAAATAAATAGGCATAAACAGAATTTGTAGTTGATGAAGAATTCTGATAAAGCAAGTAGGACGTTTAAGTAAGACTAATTGATGGAGAAATACTTTAGCAGATAGAACCGAGTAAAGACTACAGAAACGCTCAAACTAACTAAATAGGATATACTTTATGATACATAGGCTGATTTAAACGTATAGAAAAACAATATGATTGAGAATACAGATATTAGGCATTATGAAGGGAAAACAGAGGGTCTTTTAGAGGTACAAGGAGAGTGTTATATTACTCGAGTTTGTCAGAAAGGATAATCCCGGAGACTGCATAACTTCCAAAGATGAACCCGATAAATATAATAATAATTGGAATGTTCAAAATCAAATTTTCTGGATGAAAGGAATAACAAATCCAGGCATGCCCTAACATTAGCCAACAACTTTGTATTTGGCACTACGGAATTGACCAGAGCTAGAGACAGTCGCGGTACTCAATTTAGATGAAAACAAAGAAGTAGAAACATGTACTAGTTTACCATGAAAAACCAACAAGAAATGAGGGGAACTTCTCCCATATACAAAAATGGACAAAAACTCTATGAAAAACAACTGAAATTGAGTTTTGAAACGGCAGGTAGGTGGAATGATGTTACGTAGCGTATGTTGTTGAAGCTCAAGAGAAATTGTTATTTAAACTCAGGTTATGTGTTGAAGGTATTTAAGAGAAAATTGATAAGAATAATGGATATCAAGACTAAAAATTAAATCTTCTTCAAATACACACTTCAGATCTTATTTGAATGTTATTGATAATTGAAAATGCAAATTATGTTATAGGTTGATATATTTATATATCATAACTATATTATTACTCCTACGGTCCTTATTCGAAATTAATTAGGTTGTACAGCAAATGCTCTTATGCATACTTGAAAATAGAGATGTTTCTTTTGCAAAGATTTTTTAATACAAGTAAACATCGAAGATGAACATATTTTCTCAAACATTTTAGCTTGCAGAATAAGTAAATATGCTTAAAACAAAACTTTATCTTTTCTTAGTATAAAATGATTAAAAATGAGAAATGTACGTATTTGAAAATCATATGTTAGCCCCTTAAAATTAAAATAGATAGCAGAAGCATGCAAATACAATATATCTTTTCGATGATAGATCTTTCAACCAAGTCTAAGAGAGCAAGTTTATTGTAGATATCTAGAATACCTAACATATAATACTGTATAAAAGATCCTACCTACATTTCTCAATACATCGGATATATCTATGTGATTTTAGGGTAGTG
Organism: Trachelipus rathkii; assembly: GCA_015478945.1. NCBI lineage: Eukaryota > Metazoa > Arthropoda > Malacostraca > Isopoda > Trachelipodidae > Trachelipus > Trachelipus rathkii. Next base: position 31,691 of record JABUQX010067590.1, read on the forward strand.
TGTATTGTGTAGTAAGGTTGATGTGTTGAAGGTATACACTATAACTAATATTAAGAATAAATAATAGCTCATAATACCGGAAGATGTGATGTGTGGTGTGTGTTGTGCTATGATGTGCAGTAGATGGGATGTCGTAGTTGTGGACAATCGATGCTGTGTGGGTCGAGCATGATGTGTGTAAATATTAACAAAAAAAAACGAAAAAAACTTCTGGCTGCACTCTGATTAGATACCTATATAACTATAATATACTATTACTCAATACCAAACTATATTAATTACTAACGACATACCTATACCCTTAAACCTATACCATACTCAAAATAATTATCCATATAATATCATACGTAATAGTACAAAAAACTTAAGGGTAACTAGTAATCGCTATCCTGACTTATAATAATAAATAATTATAGTAATATATTATATATATATAATATATAATAACTATAATATAAAAGAATTACTATATATTAAAAATTAATATACTTGACTTTAAGTAACAGTAATAATATAAATTTGAAAATTCGGGCTATCTCCTATGTTATTATATATAGATTTTAGTGTATTACACTTTCATTTATAATATTTAATGTATTCATTATTATCACTCCATCTAAATATTTTCACTTTCATTTCAAATTATAACCCATCTGTATTCAAATAAAAAAGTAATATATATGTTTCCCCTGTTATATAATTTTGTTTATGTTATCAATGTATATTAATATTGGATATATACTAATCTCGCATATATAAATCTCATATGCAAATACCGATTATTCAGGAAATGGTGTCCTGTGGTGATCTGTCCGCGTTCGTTCCAATTGTCCACTGCAGTGTAGAGTATATATAGACTATTAAAAATCAATAATATTAATAAATACTTATAATAATAAGAATAGTTTATACTTTATTTAATTAAAGACTATATATGCTATAAATAATAAATAAGAATATATTTAATTAATTAAAATATACAATAACATATATAGATATATAATAATAAATAATATAAATTAATATAATATAATATAATAATAATATTAAATTAATATATATATTATATATATAATATAATAAATAATATATATAAAATAATACTATATATATAAATATATAATTATATTATAAATATAATAATATATAATAATTATATAAAAAATATGATATATAATATTTATTATATATATAAATAATAAATAATATATTATATATTATATAATAATATAATAATAAAATAAATATAAAATAATAATAATCAAATATTGAAATCTATCAATATATAACATTATTAATATATTAAATATTAATTATAGTAAATAATATATTATATTACAATGGTCATATAATAATATATAGTAATAATACATAGTAATATTAATCACTAATATATATAAAAAATGAGAATAAAGTTGGAATAACCATAATATAGAATACAAATTCAAAAAGCATAAAATAAAAATAAATATTAACTATATATATTATATATATAGTTATATAATCTTAAATGTAATATAATATATATTATATATTAATTAATTATATATATATACTAATTATATATAATATTATATATATTAATATATATTAGTGATTGCTAGCAGATATAGTCATTTCTTTTCGCATCCGCGTGATATAAAAGGCTAGATGATGCGGTAATGCGGATTAGTTTGGATGATTTAATAAACATTTCTCAGGCGGTGGATGCGGATGCGGGAGTTTAAATATATATATTATATATAATAAAGATTATATATATATACTATGTATTAAAATAAGTATAATATATATTATAAATAGAGTATAATAATAATAGAGTGAATATAATAGTTTATAATAAATCTATAAAATACTATTATAACTTATTTATTATATATATATTATCCGAGTTTTAGCCACAATATCTATTATAAACTTATCAATTGCTGATAACCGTATGAGTTAGGCAGGGGAAATGGTAGGTGAATCCACAACTCAAATGTTAACCCATCTAATCACTCTTTTACACCTAACCCCCGATTACCTTATTATGAAAAGAATGATTTAACAATATGGGATATTAATATACTTTGCATAACCTAGTATTGGAAATTCAAAATGGAGAAGGTTGTCTGGCTTGAGAGGACACTCAAATTTTCTGCCTTATTCTCCGCGCATTTTTCTGCTGAGTAAGTCTGCTTATCTACTTTTCAGTATTACAATATATATTAGCCCGTAGCTATTACTAAATACTTTCTCACTAATGAAAACACTTATAATAGGATAGGAACACGGTCCTAATATGAGTATATATTTCCTTGCTAAAGATTTACTAAGCGTGGGTGCAACTAATTTGGCATTTTTGACTTAAAGATTAGAACACTACCAATCACTAACTGATAGAGATACGTCATATTGATTTTGTATGATCTATGGTCATTTTCTTAATAGAGATAGTTTTATCAATCATTTGCACTGCTATTCTTTTTGAGATTAATGCGTTGTAGTTTTACTTCATCACTTACTGGACTTGTATTGAAGAAATTTCTTCAAAAGAGACTTGAAAAGGTATTATACTTGTAGACAGATGTTTAGGATAAATGTATATTTTCATTTTCTTTCCCTATTTAAATATGGTAGTATGGTACTAGTTTAATAGTAAGACTAGTCAGGATATTCTAGGAATGATTATTTCCTTCGCCAAGTTTACTCAAGTCGTGGTACAGTTAATAAGTAACATTTTGAACTATTAACTTTTCCACCAATGATTGGAAACATTCATATTCCATTTGAATCTAATTATACTGATTATATTTTCCTTATAAAATAATAAAAGATATGCATTTTTCAATCAATTTGCACTACATCTTTTCTCGATTACTACGTTATGTAGTTTCTTCATCACATAACTGGCTGTTAGAAATTCTCCATAGTGATTACTTTGTTGATTGATATTTTGCTTTAGGGAATCTGGTGATGTTGCTATTATCGATAAGATTTT